>OW799234.1:23036200-23120200 GCA_941918925.1 Phyto melanocephala | reverse complement strand
ACTGGTTTTGGGTGTATCGGCTTTTCAATGTATGCGTGCGGGTTTTCTGTGCCCCAAATGCGACAATTTTGCTTGTTTACATACCCGCCAAGATTAAAATGAGCTTTATCTGAAAAGATGATTTTTTTGGCAAAATCGGCCAAAGTAATGTCGAAATATTTCCCAGCGTTGTTCAAGCGAAAGGATAAAACTAATTATCTGTCAAATCAGACATGAGCTAAGTGTTACTATTCACGAAATAAGCACTAGTTGAAAAAAAAAACGTTAGATGGCGGACCCTTTATTAATCCAGTTCAGCTGTCTACAGTAGACATACTTTTAACTAACTGCTGTCTTTCTTTTTCATCCTTGGAAACACATCCAAATATCTTGCGTCATTTATAGAGAGGAACAGAAAATCATTTTGATGCTACGCTTGTATAATCGATCCTATTCGTTATCAATAAAAACTGGCTGGAGAGTGAAATAATATTACAAGATATTGATTAAAGTACTAAAAACACAGGTAATCTAGATGTAGAATTAAGTAAACTAATATCTATAATAAAAGAATAAAACGAAATACCAGATGGTCATAGAAACCCCTGGCAACGATAAATTTCTGAAATAAGTAAAATGATAACTTCGCAGAGAAACAAAAATAGACGTAAATTTCAAAGATGTAGGGATTTTAATTTTAAAATGCAAATTAATTGTATGTTGAAGCAGCTAAATATGCTAAATAGGTTATATCAAGATACATTAAAGACTTAAAAAAAAATCGAAAAAATCCAGTCCTAGGATAATTTATAGACACGGTTGTTACTATTTATAGGTTTGGTATGCCTCTGAAGATATTTATAAAAATTTTTAGATAAATTGGGGACTAATCGGCAGAGTTATAGACAAAAAATGTTTGCAAAAATATATATTTTTTTTAATAAATTCAATTTTTTTAAACTCCTTAATAATTTAAGATACCAAATTATAAGCCGTAATTTTAGAAATTACTTCTAAGAAAAACTTACAAATCGGTTTGAAACCAACTGAGATATAAGCATCAGAGTGCAACTGCTTCAGTGTTTTGTCTAAAATTTACAAACAAAAATAAATATTTTTCAGTTTCTTTACAACCGAGAGAGCTAATAGTTAGCATAGTTAACTATAAAAATAATCCAAGATGGCGTCTTGTAGTAAAGTAACTCTTAGGCCCATACCTAAACAAGAGCGTTGAGCGTCAAGCGTTGCAATTTTGCATGTATTTTGTTATTGTAACAAAAACAAAACACATGTAAAACTCCAACGCTTGACGCTCAACGCACACATTTCCTCTTTATTATATTAGTATAGATGAGATGATAGAGATAAGACTCCCGCATTGATTAATTGCGTGGCGTCGGTTAACTGTACAAAGGTACAGTTACTCGGACTATCAATTGACCACATACAGATTTTTATATAAGGAGTCGAATTCGGAAATTCCAGCTTCCTATACGAAGGTATAGGGCGATTGGTAGTTGCTGGAGGAGTCTCTGGAAAAGATTTTAAAATTAAACTAAAAAAATAATTAGTGATGGCAGTTTTGTCTTTTGACAGCCAAATAATTGTTTAGTGCTAGTACCAGGGTACACTTATACAAGGTGGCGGTGCAAGCCCAGCTGACTATTTTTTTGTGTTCTGGAGAATGTCAAAATACATACTTAAAAAAATTATTTCAACTTCGGAAATTGTCAAACTCCATACATAAAAAAAGAGAGACAAAAATTACTCTCCTTTACGCTATCACCTTATGTAATTACAACATGGCTAGTACATTGGAAAAACCTTAAACTCCAAAAAAATAAATGTTGAACGAATTTTTGTTCACAAAAATTGAAGAGGAGGATATTGGCAACATTTGGTTTAACAGGGCGGCGTTATGTGCCACACAGCCGAAGCCGAAGTTATTTGGCGGACCTTTTATATTGTTTTTGTTGTTTTTAAACAAGAGAGTTTACGTGATAAATAAAAAAAAAGTAAAACGTATTTTCTTTGATCAACACAGAGATATTGTTACTAGAAGTTCTATCATGCGTCTGCCCGACTTAAAATGTGAGTGACTGTATAATCTTCTATATATATAAAAGTGAAACTCTGTGTGTGTGTGTGTTAGCTATAGACTCCGAAACTGTAAAACCGATCGGGCTCAAACTTTGGTAAGTTGTTGTACACATACCAGGGAGTGTTTATGGGTGAAAAAAAGTGGGCGGGGCCATGCCCATAAAAAATTAGTTATCAGTTTTAGCTACTTGCACTTGACCGATTTTTCTGAAACTTTGCACACATATCGAGCTGCCATGACTAAATAATTTCGAGATAAGAAAAGTGGGCGGGGCCACGCCCCTAAAAAAGTTTTAATTTTGAGGTACTTGCACTGGACCGATTTTTCTGAAACTTTGCACACATACTAAGGTGTCATAACCATATAATTTTGTGATTAGAAAAGTGGGCAGGGCCACGCCCATAAAAAAAGGTTATAATTTTGAGGTACTTGCACCAGACCGATTATTCTGAAACTTTGCACACATATCGAGCTGTTGTGACTTTACAATTTCGTGATTAGAAAAGTGGGCAGGGCCACGCCCATAAAAAAAGGTTATAATTTTGAGGTACTTGCACCAGACCGATTTTTCTAAAACTTTGCACACATATCGAGCTGTCATAACTAAATAATTTCGTGATTAGAAAAGTGGGCACTGCCACGCCCATAAAAAAAGGTATCATTTTGAGGTACTTGCACTGGACCGATTCTTCTGAAACTTTGCACACATATTGAGCTGTTATGACTTTATAATTTCGTGATTAGAAAAGAGGGCAATGCCACGCCCATAAAAAAATTATAATTTTAAGGTTTTTGCACTTGATATTCAATTAAAATTCAGAATGCATTTCGATTCATTAAGGGGCGTAGCGACGCGCGCCGGGTTTGGCTAGTATAATATAAATGTAAATGTTTTGATGTTACTCAATTAGCAAAAACGGCTGAACAGAACTTAATGAAATTTGGTACATACAGATAGACAACAAACTACTTCTTTTAACACATAGGCTACCTTTTATCACAATAATAAAATTCGCGGAATTATGTGTATTGTATTTAGTTAGTCGGTCGTTCAATCGTTTCGAGTGTCCAAAATTTACATGTACTGGCGAAAAAATTGTTGTAATCATCCAACGTCGTCTGTAGAAGTATTTTTTTTTTAATATTTGCATTAAGTTCTATTATATTAATATAATAAATATTATAATATGTTTGTATGTTTAAAGGTTTTGATATTTTAACACAATCAATCCCGAAAAATTACTTAACGTATTTAAATTTACATTTATAACAACCTGAATAATTACATGAAGAGGCTACAAAAATGCAACACACAAAAATAGAAAAACCCTTTTCATTTAAAGATTTTTTTCTTTAATTATATGTTTTTTCGATTTTATTATGTATGTATCACCTTATATTTTTTTGTTTTGTCTCTACATATTTAAATAATTAGACATTTAAAATGAACATTATTATTTTGTAATTTATATTCATTTATTAATACATATTTCCTTTTCATAACATTTTAAGTGTTTTTAATATATTATAAGTATGTATGTATGTGCTTATACGCATCTGTATAATGGTTTGAATATTTAAATATATTTCTTATTCGTAATTAAATTTTTTATAATTTTTCTTTTTACTTTTAATAAAAATCTAAAGGTAAATAATAAAAGCTACAACAAATATATCGATTTAGTACGATCGATTTATTTAATAACATTCTTATTTGCTTAGTTCGTTTTTTAAGTTTTATAACACATAAAAAGGACGCATTTTATAATGTGGTCCTGATTCAGAAGCCATAAGCAAAATATTGTTTTAAAATGTTGTTATAAAATCAATAAGGCTGTTCACAATAGCATTTAAAGAAATGCATTAATATTTATTAAATACCAGGTGGCAAATTTAAATTCTAAGGCCTATAGTACACGAAATGTAAAAAGCCACATACGCATGTCGCTGTGATGTAGTTTTGACGTCATCATAAAGCTTTGGCCATATCGTGTAATAACAAAATCTTACTGCATGCAGCCACTACGACTAATTTAAAAAAATGTAACCAAAGTACTGAACATTTTAATGACGTCAGACCTTCATGTGCATGTGGCTTTTTACATTTCATGTACCAAAGGCTTAAGCAGCATGTCATTGTCAATACGGTTATATTGCGACTGATAAAAACAGCAAAATTAAAGTTATTTAAATACTTTAATATACTGTGTTATAAATCGTTATTCACAATGAATACTTCAAGATGTCGCAATTGTGCCATATTAAATTTTGAAGATACCCATTTTGAATGCCCTTCCTTATTGAGTTATAAATATTTTGTAGGTGATTTTCATATAAAATTTTAAAATAAATTTTATGTCTTGTGTTTCTGAATAAGGGTTTAAGGTTTTAAGTTTTTTATGTTATGAAATGAATTATTAATTAAATAAAATGGTGTTTTAAGTGATTTATTATTAGCAGAAAAATTAATCAAAAAATCCTTATTAAATTTTGAAAACATTTTGTAAGCATATATGTATGTAGATTATAGTGTATAATTATCAAAAAATGTGACAATTTAAAAGTTTTTAGACAAGTAAATCTTGAGGTAATTGTATTTAAAAAAATTTCAGTACAAGAATTAATATTTAAGATTAAATATTTTTCAAAAATTAAAAAAAAAAAAAAAATCTTTTCATGAGACTAACGATATACAAAAACAATAAATTAAATATATCCATATTTTGTTTTTAATAATTTTTTTTTTATTGAAACTCTTTAATATTTGGTAAAAAGTCTATTTTTATGTTTTTTTTTTTTTGGTCCAAAGCAACAGAAAAAAATACATTTAAAAACTTACTTTTATGCTTAAATACTCTAATAATATGAATAGTACTAATAAATTAAAGAAAAAGTAGCAGCAGCAGTTTTTGCTTTTTGTTCTGTTGTTTTTTCTTTCTTCTTCTTTTATTCATGTCTTACACCGCATATTGAGAGGAAAGTGCTGAAATTGTGTAAACTGCATGCTGGCAAAACTGTAAAAGCAATATTGGCTGTATCCTGACACTTTTGACGGAAATCATTTAAAGCTGTTAGTATTAGATCTACGAAAGGTGTTGCCGTTACTTGATAGAAAACTTTTAGGTGTATAGCTGGTATGCTGGATGTGGTATGCTGCTGTTGCTGATGAAGATCTAAGGATCCGTTGTTATTTGTGACTGTTTCAAGATTTTCACTACTTTTCACTAAAGGATAGTCTTTTAAAAGACGATTAACTACATATGTTAGAATTTCATCTACATTTTCAGAGGTAAGATTTTGTGCCAAACGACAGTGATTCGTTAAAACATCATCGGATAGTTGTGTTAGTTGAGTGGTTGATGAGGCTAAACCTAAAAGACAATAATAGAAAGGACTTTATCAAATCATTGAAAGTTTCTATACATCTATATATATAAAAGTGAAACTCTGTGTGTGTGTGTGTGTGTGTGTGTGTGTGTTAGCTATAGACTCTGAAACTGTAAAACCGATCGGGCTCAAACTTTGGTAAGTTGTTGTACACATACCGGGAAGTGTTTATGGATGAAAAAAGTGGGCGGGGCCACGCCCATAAAAAATTAGTTATCAGTTTTAGCTACTTGCACTTGACCGATTTTTCTGAAACTTTGCACATATATCGAGCTGTCATGACTAAATAATTTCGTGATAAGAAAAGTGGGCGGGGCCACGCCCCTAAAAAAGTTTTAACTTTGAGGTACTTGCACTGGACCGATTTTTCTGAAACTTTGCACACATATTAAGCTGTCGTGACTTTATAACTTCGTGAATAAAAAAGTGGGCGGGGCCACGCCCATAAAAAAAGGCTATAATTTTGAGGTACTTGCATCAGACCGATTTTTCTGAAACTTTGCACACATATTGAGCTGTCATGACTTAATAATTTCAAGATTAGAAAAGTGGGCAGTGCCACGCCCATAAAAAAAAGGTATCATTTTGAGGTACTTGCACTGGACTGATTATTCTGAAACTTTGCACACATATTGAGCTATTATGACCTTACAATTTCGTGATTAGAAAAGTGGGCAAGGCCACGCCCATAAAAACAATTTTAATTTTGGGATACTTGCACTGGTCCGATTCTTCTGAAACTTTGCACACATATTGAGCTCTTATGACTTTACAATTTCGTGACTAGAAAAGTGGGAAATGCCACGCCCATAAAAAAATTATAATTTTAGGTTTTTGCACTTGATATTCAATTAAAATTCAGAATGCATTTCGATTCATTAAGGGGCGTAGCAACGCGCGCCGGGTTTGGCTAGTATAAAGATAAAACAAAGAATTCAAAATAAAATAAATTATTAACAATAATAAATTATTATAAAATAGTAGAATATACCAAATACTGTATTGCTCGTTATCACTACAATTTTGCAAATTAATCTGCATACGACAACTATATAATTCGTATGAAGTGGAAAATGAGATCAAATCCTAAATCGTTTTATAAATTTACTAGCTAATACCCGGTGTGCTTCGCCACCCCCCACATAATTACTAAATCAACCATTTCTTATTCAAATAATCATATAGACGTCAAAGTGTCCCTTGCAAAATTTGGGTACTCTAACTATTATCGCTTCCCAGATATACGAATTTTTGTATTTAATTCATATGACAGGTGCCACGCCCACTATTACTAAAGCATCCATTTCTTATCAAAATAGTCATATAGATGTCAAAGCTTCTCGTGCAAAATTTGGGTACTCTAACTGTTATCGCTTCCCGAATATACGAATTTTAGTATTCAATTGCTATGAGAACTGCCACGCCCACTATTTCTAATGTACCAATTTTTTCCAGAAATGTTTATTTGGGTGTCAAAGTTGATCTTGCAAAATTTTAGTACTCTAATCGATAACGTTTTCCAAATATACGAAATTTAGTATTTAATTCATGTGGCCACGCCTACTATTGAAAGTTCGCCCATTTTTTACCCAAATGTTCGTGTGGATGTCAAAGTTTACCCGTACTTAATTTGAAGACTCTAGCTGCATTAACTTTCGTGATATATAATATTTAATACAATTTCAAACCAAAGTATAGCCTATAGTTCCTTCCAGGCATACAGAAAGATTCTGTGAAAATTTTAAGGAAATCGGTTCAGCCGTTTAACCGTCTATAAAGCACAACCAAACATACAAACACACTTTGATTTTTATATATATAGATGAACTCTAAACGGCGATCGTGCGTTAATCCTAAATACTTTAAATATGGATCAACTGGTGCTGATGATGATGTTTCTATTTCCAATTTGTTTGCTGTTTTTTTTTAACTACCTACTCTAACAAATCCATTAAGCTAGGGTACGTACCATTGATTTGGAAATCTTCTATAATTCCGTTGTTTTAAAATGGAAGCAAAATTGAGATACTAAATTATCGTGGCATTGCTAGGCTGAGTGATATTCCCAAAATTTTTGAAAAAAATTTTAACTGATAATTTATACTATCAAACTTCTTCGATTTTGACACCGTGCCAACATGCTTTTTGTAAACATCGTTCTACAACGACTAATATTTTGGAGCTAACTACTATAATAACATGCAAACTGATGCTATATACACAGATTTTAGTAAAGCTTTTGATAAGGTTAACCATGATCTCTTGCTTAACAAATTGTCATTAATGGGATTTACGGATATGACAATAAAATGGTTAAGATCATACTTGTCTTTTAGAACTCAACAAGTTAAGTATGGAAGCGCTACGTCTAATGCTATCAAAGTTTCTTCTGGTGTTCCGCAAGGTAGCCACTTTGGTCCTATTTTATTTATCTTTTTTATAAACGATCTACCTTCAGTTATTCAGCACTCTAAAGTTTTGATGTATGCCGATGATGCCAAAATTTTTCTTTCTTCTAATAATCCCGAAGATCAAGTTTTCCTTCAATCTGATATTGACAAATTGGTTAATTGGTGTGAAATCAACTTAATGGAACTGAATATAAAAAAAAAGGTAAGCATATGTATGTCCTTTTTCAGAAATTAATTGGATTTATTTTATTGCATAAATGAGTGTAAACTTGATAAAGTTCTGAATTTTCTTGATCTTGGTATTTTGCTTGAGCACCAATTAAATTTTCGTGACCATATTTCCTTAATTGTTAACAGAGCAAATGGTGGACTTGGATTTATGAAGAGGTGGTGCAAAGAATTTCTAGATCCTTACATTACGAAACAATTATATTCGTCATTAGTTCGACCTATTCTAGAGTACGGATCAATTATTTGCGATCCTTACTTTAATATTCATATTGATAGTATCGAGTCTGTACAAAATAATTTTTTAATATTTTGTCTACGTGACCTTCGATGGAATTCGTTTTTACTACCTTCATACGATAGCAGACTCTGTCTTATAAAATTACTAACTTTAAAAAGTCGTCGTTCAATGCTAAGTTTTTCTTTTGTGCTGGGTCTAATTCAAGGCAATTTCGACTCTGAATTCCTTCTAAGTAAAATATTTTTGATGTTCCAATCTTCGTCGTATATGTGAAAACTTTAATAATTGTTATCACCTTATGGGCCTTAATGAAAGTAAAGAAATTGTGAAAAAGAAATATTATTTTATATTTAAATAGTTGAATTGTATAGAATATTATTTTATATATAACCTTAATTTTGTTTTGTTATTTTACATACATTAGTCTGTAAGTAAATCCTTATCTATAGACAATATATTAAATAAATAAAAAATAACAAATAGAGCAAATGATGAAGTATTAATATCGTATGACGTCATCTCCCTTTTTCCTAGTATCCCAGTCAATTAAGCTCTAAAAACCATAAAAAAAATTGGAAAACATTGGAAGAATATACTCACATTCCTAAGGATATATTCATGGAATTACTTACATTTTGCATTAAAGACACTAGATATTTTAAATATGACTACAAATTTTACGAACAACTAAAAGGAATGCCAATGGGATCCCCAGCGTCACCGGTTATAGCAGACATCATAATGGAAGAACTACTGGATGCTTCAGTTAATATCTTGAAGACAAAACCAATTATTCTCACCAAATACGTTGATGATATATTGACTATGATAAATAAAGATGAGATTAATGAAACATTGAAGATTCTATACTCGTTCAATAAACAAATACATTTTACGATGGAGGAAGAACATAATGGAAAACTACCGTACTTGATCTCAATTATATATAGAAAAGGAAAGTGGATTGGTAGCAGAAACCTACTTCGTCAGGACGACTTATAAATTTTTACATTACGCATTACAATCAACACTGCGACAAATTTCATTAGTAGAGTCTAAAATAGAAGTGACCATGAGTTTCATGAAACAAATTTAATTATAATTAAGAATATTTTTAAATATGAATGACTTCCCTAACAAAACGATTGATGATTTTATTAATCATGTTAGAGCTAGAAAACCTAAAACTGACAATGAGAAACTTCCTAAAATATATAAACCGATGACTTATGTTCCAAAATTTTCTGAGAGTATCAAGAACTCTAATACCTATGATAAAGAAAAATTCGAATTGGGATTTAGGACGAATAATATTGTGGATAAACTTTTTAGCAATATAAAATCAAAATTAAATAAAGAGGATAAATCTAATTTATTATATAGAATTAGTTGTAACGGGGACTAGTTGGCACGACGAAAACGAAATTGAAGACAAAACTTTCATTACATAAATCGGATCAGAGAACAATCGACAAACCTTTAGAGCAAAAAACGGCCTTAGCAGGCCACCGTGCATTAACAGGTCATAATCCTAACTTTGACGATGTAGTTATATTGGAACATGAGAATAATTATGAACGTAGATTTACATTGGAAATGTTACATACTATTGACGTACCTACTGAGAAAAGTTTAAATTATAAAACAGACATTGAGAGATGTGCACAAATTTACAGACATACAATAAATAAAAACAAAAGAGCAAATACTAGTTGGCATAAGCTTACGGAGTGCAAATAACTTTATTATTATTGTTGTTGAGATAGAAAAATGTAATTATTTGTTTGTTTATAAAATTTGTATGGTATTTTTTGTATATACATATATTAATAATTGTTTTTATGATTTAGAAATCTCCTGAAGATGACCAACAAAGTTGAGTCGAAATATTGAGAAAAATAAAATACATAAATCAATAACTAATAATAAAAAACACATAATTGTTAGTTTTTATTTATTACAAGGACCTCATGCCGAACAATCACCACAATTTAATAAAATAAAAAAGGTCAACAATCTAACATAAATTATTATTTAAATTATTATTGTGCGTTGCAAAGCTTCCTTATATTGTCGCATAAAATGTATACAACGAAGGGCAAAATACGGCATTGGATAATGTTAGAAAGAGTTTGCATTTTTTTTTTTTTTTGGTATATAGATTCAATTAAAAATGCTAAAATTTTGATTAAGTTCAAATGCTGTAATTCGGCCCCAGGACATATTTCGTGTACATTAAAAAAAAAATTCAAAAATCTCTTATTGGTGAAATGAAAAGATAAAGCATACGACAGACATTTAAACATAAATCTATACCTATAATCAAGAATGATTAAATAAAGATTATATTTTTTTAAAATTTTGATGGCAGCGTAGAACGATATGTGGCTTAACAAGTAAGAGCGCTATATTCGGCCGTGCCGAATCTTATATACTACCCTTCACAACGTGTAGTCATGCAATACCATTAGTTTGTATCACCATTCATCTCATATGAAATACGTACATTCATATATAAAAACATTGTAAAATTATAAATTTACGTAAGTGTGTATGTATGTATGTTAAAAAAAAAAAAAATTAAAAAAAAAATTTAAAAAAAATAATTAATATAAATAATAAATATAAAACAAAAAAAAATAATTAATATAAATAATAAATATAAAACAAAAAAAAAATAATAATGAAAATATAAATAATATACAAAATAAAAAATAAAAAAGTAGATAAAAAAATATAAAAAAAAAATTAAAAAAAAATTTTTTTGGCTCAGCTGGGATTCGATGCCATGTTTACTCTAAGCAGTATACATGTTTGTATGTATGTATGTTGTTGTAATGTTGCTTTTGTGAAAAAAAATCGAGGTGGTCGTGGGTTTTTGCTCATATCTCAGTTGTTTATGTACCGATGTTTCTGATTTTCAATACCGATCTACTCCCGAATATTTCTGATATTTTAATACCTCAACGGGGGGCTTCAAAAAGTTGATTTCAACATACACACGGTCAGACTGACAGAGCTTAATCGACTCCCCTATTCATAAGCTTTCAGAAAATATATACTTTATGGGGTCGGAAATGAAAATTGTAGAAATTACAAACGGAATTACAAAGCTATATATACCCTTTTTCACTGTGTGAAGGGTATTAAAACTACTAAATTAGTTTAAAGTGTCCATTGTAAAGCGAGTTGTATATCGGCGCTGCTTCGTTTGAATATTTTTTGAACGATATCTTGATTGTTTCAATAATAAACTAAAGTAGGTACATAATGGTATAACATTTCTTTAAATGTGTATTCAGAAAGTCTATATTGTGAAATTCTTCATTCGCAAAACTCGTTATAACTCCAAAAGCTGAAAGTCTATACCACGCATTCTACGTTTTTTTGCGTCGTACGCCTCTCACAAAACGTTGAATCCATGTAGTTAAAAGTTTCAAGTTACAGAACACAAAGCGTAGAATGCTCTGACGCATAAAACGCAAAAAGTAGGTTAAATTTAGAAGAATTTAAGCGTCATGAGCGGCGAGAGAACAACTCAATTTAGTCTGATAACACTGCTCAGCAGCAAAATCCTCCATTAAATAAAACTATGTGGACTTTATGGATTTTGATGCGCTGAACTCAAATCCGTTGTCAGTTTTTCCCCATCAGATCGGGGTTTTTTTATGGGCGTGGCAAATTTTTCCCCCTAAATTAGTCAAGTACGGAGACATATTTCATCCTAACTCGAGAACCAGTCATCCGATTTTCAAAAATAGAAGAAAATAGAAGATGTGTAACAAAATTGTATTTATTTCAGTGGAATACAATTTTTCTCTATCTCTTATCGTTTTGGAATTATTCAGAAATTAATGGAGAGAAAAAATTTTTTTCGTGCCAAATTCGTAATATTTTTCAATTTAAAAATAGAATTTAAAAAAATATAAAGCAAATATTCAACATTTTGCACTTTTTTCTGAGAGCTACTTGTCTTGGAAATAAAAAAAGCCATAAGCCATAAAAATCGGTTAAAAACTTTACAATCCATTTAACATTGCTACGACTTTCAAATCTGCACATACGTTACATGAGTAATGTGAATATTTAATTTTTTGTAGTATCATCTTCATGCTACAATAGTTTTCCTTCATATTTCTTGCATACGCGAGTGAGACCAATGAAAATTAGTTTTTACATTTTTAAATTTTTTTTAATTCCATTTTTAAATTGAAAAATATTACGAATTTTGCACGAAAAAAAATTTTTTTCTCCATTAATTTCTGAATATCTCCAAAACGATATTCAACTAAAATAAATAAAATTTTGTTACACATCTTCTGGTGTTTTATTTTTGAAAATCGGATGACTGGTTCTCGAGTTAGGATGAAATATGTCTCCGTACCTGACTAATTTAGGGGAACAAATTTGCCACGCTCACAAAAAAAAATCCCGATCTGATGGAAAACAAGTAAAAGTGCTATATTCGGCCGTGCCGAATCTTATATACCCTTCACAACGTGTAGTCATGCAATAACAGTAGTTTGTGTCACCATTCATTTCATATGTAATACGTACATACATATATAAAAACATCCCATTGTAAAATTATAAATTCTCGTATGTATGTTAAAAAAACAAATAAAAAAAAAAAAAAATAAATAAAAAAAAAATTAAAAAAAAAAAATTTAAAACAAAAAATTTAAAAAAAAAAATTTAAAAAAAAATTATTATATATATAATATATATAAAACAAAAAAAAAAATAAAAAAAAAAATTTTAAAAAAAATAATAAAAATATAAATAATATATTAAATAAAAAATAAAAAATAAAAAAAAAATAAAAAAAAAAATTTAAAAAAAAATTTTAAAAAAATTTAAAAAAAATTTTTTTTTGGCTCAGCTGGGATTCGATTCCACGTTTTCTCTAACCAGTATACACGTTTGTATGTACGTATGTTGTTGTTGTAATGTTGTTTTTGTGAAAAAAAAAATCGAGGTGGTCGTGGGTTTTTGCTCATATCTCAGTTGTTTATGTACCAATGTTTCTGATTTTCAATACCGTTCTACTCCCGAATATTTCTGATATACCTTACCGGGGTCCGAGCGATGTCGGGGGTCTTCAAAAAGTTGATTTCAACATACACACGGACAGACGGACAGACTGACAGAGCTAAATCGACTCCCCTATTCATAAGCTTTCAAAAAATATATACTTTATGGGGTCGGAAATGAAAATTGTAGAAATTTCACACGGAATGACAAACCTATATATACCCTTTTTCACTGTGTGAAGGGTATAAAAACCGATTACGGATTTGAGTTCAGCGCATCAAAATCCATATAGTCCACATAGTTTTAATTAACGGGAAGACAAAAATGATTTTTTGTCGAGCAGTGTAGTTATGCTTGTATTGTGTATATATTTTCTTAAGTTTTCTTAAAAAAAAAAAAAAAAAAAAAAAATTAAAATGCTTTCGTAATAAAGTTTAAAATGGACTTTTAGATATGTAGACAACATTAAGAAAAATTGCGCATAATTATAAAAGAACAACAACATACAAATCGGCAACAATGACTTTACTAGCTATGATAATCTTACTCAGTTGCATGCAAGTTATCGAACTGAACAAAACAAATGACCTTTAAAATCTGTTGTTTATATGCATACACTTGTTTCCTTTATATTAATTTAATTTTTGCCGATTCACTGATTTAAAGGCACTAAAAATTCCATATTCAAAAGCCTATACGTTTGACAATTTTTAACCGATTGCAGAATTTTAAAATAATAAAAATGGAGGCAAGACATCTTAAGATTTTATTAATTAATTATGCCAATAGAGATTTCTTAACTAAAGAACTTTTTTTTTGTACGGAGCGATAATTTATTACATCTTTACCATTTTACGAGTCTAAGGGCCATTATTACAACTTGCCGTTAGTTAAAGGTTGGATTTTGTCGGACTGATAAATGGCTTCGCATTATATAGCCCTCATTTATTATTGTTTTATACATTTAATATTATTATTAATAATAATAATAATATTATTATTATTATTGTTATTATTAATATTATAATTATTATTATTATAAATAATAAACCAAATAAAAAATGCAAGTTGTAATAATGGTAAGCTATTTATCGGGCACAAAAAATCCTACCTTTAATAGCAAGTTGTAATAATGGTAAACAAATAATTTTAAATCTATCGGAAAAAACTCAAATCGATGTTTATCGTTCTGAAGGATATTCTAACTGCGCAATAGCCAATAAAATTTAACGAAGCCCAACAGTTATCGACAATTACATTAAGGATTCCGAGGGTTATGGAAAAAATTTAAAAGGAAGGGTTTCATCGCCTTTTTCTACGTATATGAAAAAAATATGGAATTTTAAATCAGTGAACCGTAGTGTATAACGTTTGCTATTGAATAGGAAGAACAATTTGTTTTTTTGATAAGAACCTTTTAATAATTTAATGATCCCAAATATTTTCATATTAAAGTAGAATTAATTGTTTTAAAAATTAAGTATTTAAGTTTGTTCTTCAATTGTTAGTTTCGTCAGTTCATCACATGCACATAATTATATAAAAGAAATAAGAAACCAACATGTTCTTCTTTTCAATCACTTTAAAAACAGGCAAACAAGTTCAAACAAATATTAAGAAAATAAATTTTTAAAAAAGCATTAAAAAGAATTGAAAAAAAACGATATTATTTTTTATGCAAAAACTTTAATAAAAGTCACTACATCATTTTCAGTTCCCGTTTACTTTTGTCTTAGCGAAATAAATGGCGCTAATATTTAGTTTTCAATAAGTAATTTGTTTCAGTGTACGCACATCGTTACATACAAATACGAACAAAATGTATCATTGTGTGGGTTTGGCAATTACTGCTTTCAATGCAGAAAATTGACGCACGTATGTATTTTACTATAATTAAATTGTTTTACATAATAACACTTATTAATTAGATTACCTGTTGAAATATAACAAACAATAGCAGCACAGTTATTTTCATAGTTCCAACGTCTTCTTATAGATATTGTATAGTCACTAATTGAGCAGCCAGTCTCTTCATCTGTAATGATATTAAGTTTTTACTGTGTGTGCATACTGTACATATACATTTATGTATGTATATGGAAATAAAAAAAAAATAAAAAATAATAATAAAGAAAAGCAAAAACTTACATTCAAAACGATCATTGTGGGTGTGAGCCCAAACTTGCCATTCAATTAAAGCATCTTTAGGCAAAGCAGGAACTACTATATAATCCATAATGGCATTTGTTGTACGTCTTTCCCACTGCCGTCGTGCTTCGGCAATAAACGATGGATGTGTCACAAAACAAATGCCATGAACTACATCACGTAATTGCCCCTGGGCATTCATTGCCTTGGCAATACGTGATATATGGCGCAATGTTAATTTACATTGAGGACGAATGCCACCTTCAATGATTGTCATACTACCAGGTACTAAAGCAATTTGACCAGAGATATAAGTAATTTCATCTATCTGCAAACACACACACACAAACAATTACGACTAAAGTTCATTAAAAAAAATGTGTAAAATTTATACTTTGGTGGATTGGCTGTATGGACCAATATTGGCTGGAGCCCAATGTGATATACTTTGCACGTGCATAGTGCTACGTTTGCATGATACATCGTTTGAGCAAATTCCGCTGCAGCTATTAACAATCGATGACTGATCATCTGAACCATCACTTTCGTGAAAAGAAATTGTGGCCCTCCTACGCAAGGGTGCTTTAAAAGCAATGGCCTCCAATACCACATGACAATCTTCCGGTAGGGGACACTCCACACATACCCTTGTAGGTGGATTTGTAAAGTTCAAAGTTTGTCCGTAAATTCTATTTATTGTGGCGTATTCGCTAATGGAACGCACATACATGGTAATGTAACAATAATTGTTCATTTCATAATTGTGTTCTGCAGCTAAAGAGCGTAGGGAGTCTAAGGCCTGCTGCATTCCCTCCTCTAAAGTTGCTGCACATCCTAAAATGAAATGAGTTAAAAAACAATGTTTTAAAGTAAATACCGAGCACTGTTAAACGAAAATAATATTTTGTGTATGCAAAGCTTTTCATTTTGTTTTATTTTTAAACATTGGCATTACCAAAAAACTAGAAATTTTGTTAAGAAAATTCAGTGTTCAAAATTTCAAAATGTATGCAATTTATTTATTCAACTATTGGGGTTTTAACAGGGCACTGCCCTGTGAGGGCTAGGATTAGTAGATGGTATCGCGGCACTCCGAATAATTGTAGGATGTGTGAGGGTGAGGAGGAGCTGGAAACTGTGGAACACAGAATCAGAATCACAGGCTGAAGTGGTTAGGTAAACGATTCCACGATGAGTCGCGGCACTCCTAATAATTGTAGGATGTGTGAGGGTGAGGAGGAGCTGGAAACTGTGGAACACAGAATCAGAATCACAGGCTGAAGTGGTTAGGTAAACGATTCCACGATGAGTTGGGTGATGTTTCGGAGTGCCAGCTGGGGAATATTATCGGATTCATCATGGGGATCGGGTGGTTGGTGAACATGCAATGGTGCTCGTAGAGAATCTGTATTTCTTTCTTTCTTCTATTCTATTTTCTACTAACTATCTTTTATTTTCATATCTTTGGCAAACCTTTCTATCTTTACTATATAAAGGGAAGCGCATTGGCCCTTATTGGTCTCCGAAAGTGGGTGTAGGAGGCAGATACTGCTTCCTGCATCTCCCTTTCCTAACTACTAGGGTGATCGACTCGGTTTTTCAATCGGTGGAAAACCCGGGTTTTCCTCTTTCAGCTGGCGGTTTTTTCTAAATGTTGATTTTTCGAATATCGAATACACCGGTTTTTTTTATCCGAAAAAGCATCTATGACATTAACATTCTATTAACATTTAAAACATGTACATAAGGAAGTCACTAATCAAATAAAAATTATATTTGTTTCAAAATCAAATAATGCAACCACTAAACGCTTCACAAATTAACTCCGTTGAAACATTTAGGAAAAAGTTTATAGAAACGGATAAAATGACTATTATGTACACACTACCAACAATTGTTCGGAATCGGTATATATCGTCGTTGCTCTAACAAATCCGGTTATATGTTTTTTAAAAAGTTTTTAGGAGATTCACAAAAGCATTCTGTTTTATTTTTTTACAATATTACACTTACATACAACTACTATTTGTTAATTTTAAAACCAATCAAGATATCCTTAAATGGTTTGGCGAATAGATCTATGACCAAAAAATATTAAAAATTAAAAAAAAATTTTAATTGTCACATGACCGATCACGTCAGAGCAGCGACGATATGTATATGAAAATACGCACCTTGTATGCCAGCCACCCACATCCAACCTTTATGGTTTATAGCAACTATTGGTCGATTATTTAATGGACGGAATTCACGTTCGTATTTAAGTGGACTTGGTGGCTGTGTGCTTAAGCAATAGCCAATAGCTGATGACATCCCGCCACCTAAACCAGTCCCAACAGCTCCCCCAGCTGTCAAAGCCATCGATGAAATGGCTAACGATAGGCTACCGCAAACTGCTGCTGTACTACTGCCCAGTGGCCGTGGGGGACCAAAACTGCCAGCTTGTAATGGGGCAGTACACAGAGCAGCCGACGAGGAGAGCAATG
Organism: Phyto melanocephala; assembly: GCA_941918925.1. Taxonomy (NCBI): domain Eukaryota; kingdom Metazoa; phylum Arthropoda; class Insecta; order Diptera; family Rhinophoridae; genus Phyto; species Phyto melanocephala. The sequence continues at coordinate 23,102,185 of OW799234.1, read as the reverse complement.
TAGATGGCGTTTGCTCATCAACACTTGCGCTCTTCGTCACTATCGGTATGGGTGAGGATGAGGTGGCAAGATGTCGACCAAATGAGTTACTACGCGATATTAATTCATTTTGACTAAGGGATTCACGCATGCGTGTCTCCTTTTCAATTAATTCGAGTTCAGTTTCACTGAGATCGGGATCACTGAGGTCACTATATGTGGATTCATTGAGGTCACTTATGTAATCGAGAGATTTTTTCACAATAACATCACAGCTATGTTGCACTTCTTTAGGCTTTAACGATAGTTTGGTGAAATTAATATAACCAACTGGACATATAGGATCAGCAGAACTTATAACAGTTTGGACATCATCTCTGAAATTAAACAAGAGTATTAACGAATGCGATTATAGATACATTTATTAGGGTATATCTGAAATTCATGATGAGAACCTACACTACTATACGCTGCTTAAAGAGAGGACAGTCAAGAGTAAAGGTTTCATATTCACCACCTTCACCACAGACATTTAAACCATATTTATCACGCATCTTCAGCAAGTGTGGTTGAATTTCTTTAAGTGATTTCCCTAAATGTCGGTCAGGAACTAAACCCAAAGATGCCACCTAAAGTTTAAAGAAAGCGTAGATTTAAGATTTAATAAAAAAAATGATAATTTGTTTCTTCACAATACGATTTACTTTTATTAATATGGCATGGACTTGGCAATCAATCATTTCCTGCAATAGTTCAGTCTGATCTCTCCTCCATAAATAGGCCAATGAAACTAAATTCAAACGGCTACATACATTCTCCACTCTGACTCGTTGATAGTCCGAGAGTATGGCACCTACAGCCACAGCTTCTGCTTGTAGTTCATCCTGTAAATAATGAAATTAAAATATTTAGTCTACACCTTGTGCAATGTTATGAGCTACTAAGTATATTCGAATTTAATTTTAACATTTTTAATTAGAATTGACTGTCAGGTGTGGTGACTTTAAATGCGACGATGTAAAATATAATGATTCAGGGTGAAAAATAACATATTCGAAAGATCTTCTGCGGACGTCAATTGACTAACTGAAACTACAATTAATATTTTCAAAATAGAAAAGAATGAGATAATTCGCCACATTTACGACATTGAACCCCAATTCTGTATGTCTTACTGCCATTGAAAATATGTGCCCTTGGATAGAAGTATGCCACTGAAGCCATAGACCCTTATATCGCAATAAGAAATTTTAGGATAATATTTACAATTGACATCTTCTGTTTTGGTTGGACCACCCTGTACAATGACACGCTTATGTTCAAAATCATTAGTATTTTTACCTAAATTTACTCACTTACAAAATTACCTTTTTGTCATGTTTTTTTTTTCTAATACATATGTATACATATATAATCTATATAAAGGGTCCGCCATCTAACGTTTTTTTTCAACTAGTGCTTATTTTGTGAATGGTAACACTTAGCTCATGTCTGATTTGACAGATAATTAGTTTTATCCTTCCGCTGAACGAATACGGTTGTGTATTCGCATGAACAACGCTGGGAAATATTGCGACATTACTTTGGCCGATTTTGCCAAAAAAAAAATCATTTTTTCAGATGGAGCTCATTTTTATCTTGGCGGGTATGTAAACAAGCAAAATTGTCGCATTTGGGATATAGAAAACACGCACGCATACATTGAAAAGCCGATACATCCAAAACGAGTCACTGTTTGGTGCGGATTTTGGTCCAGAGGCATAATTGGACCATTTTTCTTCAAAAATGTGCAAGGAGTGGCCGTTACAGTCAATGGCGATCGTTATCGGGCCATGCAGAACGAAATTGAAATTGAAGAGAAGGATATTGGCAACATTTCGTTTCAACAGGACTTCGCTACGTGCCACACAGCCGAAGCTACACTCGATGTTTTGCGCATTTTTTTATAGCATTTTCAAAAAAAAAAAAGTTATTTGGCGGACCCTTTATATAAAAATCAATGCCACTTTTCGTTGTAATTTTATAACTAAAGGACGGGCTCACCAATCCAAACCAAATTATTAGGCTTTTTTCGGACTATTTAGTAGATGGTTTTTGTGAAGTTCGGTAACTCAGTATCTCCGGGTTTAATAAAGATATCACAAAAATTCAGAAGGTACCAAAGAGCCTGTTAAAAATAATTGGATAGGTGTCTGGTACTTTTTGGAAATTTTGAGTTTTAAGGGGATAAAATGGGTAAAAACTGCATTTTGGTGAATTTTTTTTGAACGGCATTTATCTTTCGAGAGGGATAGCAAAAAAATGAAAACGTAGTTTTACTTTCCTTAAATCAATCTATAGAACCCAATTCTAAATAACAATTCCCTGGGAATTGTTTCCCTATTCCCTATTCTAAATAATTTCTCCCGGGGAAATTTGTTCCCTTTCCCTTTTCCCTTATTCTAAATGAACTTCGAAATTGGGAAATTGTTCCCTGGAAAAAAAGTAGGTATTATGAAAGGTAATTTAAGGGAGAATGTAATAACAATTTTTTGGAAAAAAATCCGCCAACATATTCAAAGGGAGTTGTGACAAAAATGTAAGTATTTAATATTTTTTTTATAAAAATTGTGATAAATATTGTAATTTATTGTTACTTTTAGGATAAAAACAACAAACAGGAAGCAGAATAATGAATTGTTTTTTAGTTTTAAAATAATTTTAATTTTTATTTATCTTTTTTTTAATTTTTGAAGTTTTTAAATTTTTTTAATAAAATGTTATATTTATTTAAAAAAATTTCTACATATGTAAGTATATAAGAAATGGCTTTATTACAGAAATCTATTAGAGATTTTCAATATTTTTTCTAATATTTTTTATTATATTTTCTAATATTTTGTGCAATGGATAAATATTGTGGTGAGTCTAAGGATACCACATAATTATCCTGAGCGCTCAAATAATCTAAATTTTCTACATCGTTTACTTCAGCATTGCATTTAAAATAAATGCAGATGTTATGCAACGCACAGCAAAATTTTGTTATTTTAGCAGCCTTTTTTGGAGCGTAGTGCAGCTGTCTAGCACCAAGAATGCACCTCCATCTATTTTTTAAAACACCATTAATGCGTTCAACCACATTTCAACACTTGGAGTGAATATTATTTCAGCAGACTTATTAACGACGCTTTCCCCAAGCAAATTACAAATTTGGTCAAACTACGCTGGAATGATAGACATAAGTTAAAATATGTGGAAAAAATTTCTTTACTCTCATCACATGTTGATCTACAATCAAATATCCATATTGATGATCTATTATCTGCTACTATATCTAAAATTAAACAATCTGCTGTAAAGACACAAAACAAAAAATTCTTTGAACCGAGACAGAAATGGTTTGACTGGAGGTGTGAGCGGTATCGTAAAAACATGTTAAAGTGGTTGAATAAATGTAGAAAAAATCAAACATTTGCTAACAAATCTCGTTATTTAACTTCTAGATCAAATTATATAAAACTATGTAGCTCAAAAAAACTAGAACAATATAACAAAAACATTCAGCAACTTAATAAAGTGAAATGCAGTAGTGAGTGGTGGAAATTATCTAACAAAATGAAAAATGGTAAACAAAATATTAAAGGAAATATGAAATCGGATGACTTCCTTAATCATTTTAGCTCATTATTATGTGATACAGAGAATGATCTAATATTTCAGTGGTGTATGCCCTATATCATAGATCCTATTCTTGATTCCCCTATAGAAATGTTCGAAATTTTAAAGGTTATAAGAACTTTGAAACTTAATAAATCTCCAGGTCAAGATGGAATATCATATGAGTTTTATAAATATGCACCAATGTGCTTTATAAAGGAGCTTTTATCTGTATATAATAAGATATTTTTACATGAGACTATTCCCTCCACCTTCTGCGAATCAATACTAATACCTCTGCATAAAAAGGGTGATCCAAATATAGCTGCAAATTATCGTGGATTATCGCTTATTAATACAAGCTGCAAAATATTCAATTCTATTTTACTGAACAGAATTAGTGAATGGATTGATCAAAATAATATTTTAAACGAATACCAAGCTGGTTTCAGAAAGAACTATTCAACTGTAGACAACATATTCAACTTCGTTAACATCGTTAGTTTAAACAAGACTGGGAAAAGTATTTATGCTTTCTTTGTAGATTTTTCGAGCGCTTTTGACACGATTCCAAGAAATAGCCTGTTTTACAAACTCTCTTGTATTGGATTGTCATCTAAAATAATTAGAGTATTACAAAACTCGTACAGAAATACCACTAGTCGCGTATGGGATGGCAGCTCCTTATCGGATCCATTTTCTTTTAACATTGGTGTAAAGCAAGGTTGCATTTTGAGCCCACTTTTGTTTTCACTATATGTAGATGACCTGGTAAATGTTCTACCAGGGGGGGTTACCGTTGCCAACACTACTGTCAAAATCTTACTTTATGCCGACGATATAGTTATATTATCTGACTCACCATTTGGACTCCAAAAAATGATTGATGCTTTGTATAATTACTGCGTAACATGGAAATTAAAAGTAAATATTAGCAAATCTAAAATTATGGTAATGCGATCTGGTCCAAGAATCTCTAGTCGTTTAGCATTTAAATATGGTAACGATGACATTGAGATAGTAAATAGTTATAAATATTTGGGATTTGATATAACCTACAATCTATCTGTTAATACTTATTTAAAAAATAAATTAGTTACATCGAAATTAGCTATTAATACAACATGGACAAAATATATAAATAATCCGAATATCTCAAATAAAAACAAACTCAAAATTTTCTATGCTGCTTCCCGTTCCATAATGTTGTATGGTGCACAGGTCTGGGGTTTTATAAAATACGAGTTGGTTGAAAAATTGTTCAGATTCTTCATTAAAAAAATGCTATACCTCCCAACTACAACTCCAAACTATATGCTATATCTTGAAACCGGACTGGATTCTCTTTACTCTACAACATTAAAACTTCACCTCTGCTATTTAAATAAAGTTCTCGGCATGAGTTCGAATAGACTACCACGCATCCTTGCTGAAGCTGTTCTATCGCAAAACATTTTCTGGGCTAAAGAATGGAATAATTTGTGTCAAAATTTGCATCTGACTCTCCCTAACAATCGTCCACTTTGCACGCAGTGGAAAACCGTTATTCATTTATTAAAAACAAAAGAACGTGATGACAATATTTTGCAAGCTATGAATTCTCAACATCACGATATGTATTCGCAACTTAATTATAATTTTACCCCATTACTAGCTTCCAATCTTTCTTCACGTGCTACCTGTTTACTTATAAAGGCAAGAGGGGGATTACTGAACTTGAACGGCAAACCATTTAGTAATAACACAACTACTTTATGCACAATATGCAACTTGAATCAAGTTGAGGACACTTTCCACTTTTTGGGTGTCTGTCCAATTTATAATAATCTAAGAAAAACATTATTTAATAAAACAAATTTATGTATAAATGAAATAATTGATATCCTTAATGGCAATAATTTTTACACACTTTACAAGTATATTGAATTATCCTTAAAATACCGTAACTTAATTATAAATGAGTATGATGTATAATCCTAGATTTATTGGAAACTTCATAATATTGTAATACTTTGTTATATATATACAAACTGAATAAAAATTTGTCTTTTGTCAATCTGGCTCACAACAACTATGTTATGCCATATATAGATTTATAACTTTAATAATGAATTTGTAAACTTATAGTATAATTATAAAAGAAAATGTTATAAAGATCTATTAATAAATAATAATAATAATAATAAATTTCAGCAGACTCATCCTGTGGGCTTCCAAGAAAAAATGCGTGTTTAATTTATGAATTGTCTGTTATCACTCAAAACTTTACCAAGAAGCCAATAATTAATTGCTGCCACCTCTAAGGTATTCTTGCTCAAGGTGAGCACGCAATTCGCCAGAATTCCAAATAAATGAATTGTGACACGCTTAGGGATGTGAGGCATCAACGTACTGAATCCTCAGCTCATGATCACAGACCTTTAATTTTTTTAGTTCCGTCAACACATCCAATAACGTTTGGAATGCCATACTTCACATAAAGAGCTAACGCAACTTTCCGTTTTTGCACTTCAGTTCTGCAGAAAGTTATCTACATTGGTCGTAAATGTTCCTTATATATTAATAACTTCTGCCAGAACTTTTGTAGTGTTACACTGAGCCACAGACACACCGTAATCTTTACCAATACCCGTTTGATACAAACCTTCAGCAAAGAAGCGGAAAGTCGCAATTAATTTCACGATTGGAGAAATTGCAAAGGGCTTACGTTTGGGCTGAATACCTTAACACGTCCAACAGATATTTGAACGCCGGTTTATTTACTCTGTAATATTTTTCTAACCTTCCAAAAGTGAAATTTACAAAGTGTGCGGCAACTCAAGTGGGTTGCTGGCGTCACTTAGCATTTTCCTTTCTACCCTTTGCTTATTCTTGTGCTTCAGAGTTTTCTTCAACCCTACACTAAACATTTTTGTTCACTTTTAACAATTTTTTTTTTATTATTTACGAATATTCACTTTTTACGCTAAAAATTATTAGCAAATATTTTGTCAAAACAAAACAGCAAAAGCAAACAGCTGACTTCGAAAATGTAAAATTCTCTCTCCCTTGTTATTCCCTTCCCCGACTGTTTAGAATAGGGGAATTTTATTCGCGGGAAAAATTAATTCCCGGGGAATTCATTTTCCTGGGAATATTTAGAATTGGGGTGATAATGAATTTTTGTACTTTTTCGAAATTTTTGAATTTAGGGGGAAAAGGGCTAAAAACGGGTAAAATCGGTAATATTGTATCTTCGGACCTAATGCATGTAGCACAAAAATTCAAAAAGATCCTTTTTGAAATTTGGTGTTACGTAGCGAAGCACGTACCTGGCGGCTAGTACTTTATATGAATGTACATAGTACTTATATACATTAAACGCTATCGGAAAAAAAACAGTTTCGAAAAGAAATGTTTCCAAACGTAGGGATCGCATTTTATAATTTTTCGTTAAATCTTTGGTTTTTACGGTCGGATATTAAAGCGTAATATCTTGATGATTTTCTCTTGATGTGACCACCGTTTTGCTATTTTTTTTTGCCATTGAGATACAAAATTGTATCTTTATTGTTGAAATTATTTTTAACAAATATTACAATTTACTAGCTGACCCGGCAAACGTTGTTTGGCCATATAAATTATTTCATCAAAATAATTTTTTAGTTCAACAAAAATATCTAACTTACTCTGAGTACATTGAAAAGAAAACGTAAAATATGTGTGTTCTACGGTATGCAGATCTATCTTAGTTTAAAATTTCATCGATGTCGTTACGTTATTAAGGTGAGACATAAATTGTCCCTTGGGGTGAGTATCGTTGTTAATGGCTTGGATACATTTTGTTTTTAGTGGTTTTCCGAAATAGTCTTGCAAAAATACTTTATATTCGGAAGTGTACGGCGAAATTAATTTTCTTTGCTTCTAAGGTGGTACGCTTTAATGTATGTACATATATATTTCTTATTCATTTTCTTTATTATTTATATAAGAAAGTATGTATGTTCACATATAATACATGCATATCGCCCATTTACTACAACAGTGTCATAATTTAAAAAAAACTTAGTTTCAACTAAAACGGGTTTTAACGTTTTAGTTCATTTTAATTTATTTTGAACTTTAAAAATAATCGTGTATTTGAAACAATAGATATATAATAAAAAATATTATAATATACTAGATTGTGCCCGCGACTTCGTCTGCGTTGTTACAGGGATAAAAGGTAGACTTACTATTAACCTGGATTGTTATTTATATGTTTGTCAAATTTAACCAAACATACAAACATTCACATTTATTATTTATTATATTAGTAGGATTATTAATTTGAAAATTTGAATTTGAAAATTTTACAACACAAACAACCCGTTTAGGCTGTGTGATGATGAGTTTGCCAACGAATTCGCCCAACGAATTTTTTTGGTTGAAAATTTGTATCTCTGATTCAATTTACTAAGAAAAATAAAAAGTAGAGTTAGGACATATGGGGCATATATTTTCTACCTAAAACCAAGATCAATGCTATTGAGTTTCAAAAATTAAGATTCATAATTTTAGAATTTGCAAAAATAACCCTAAAAATAATAAAAGTTAAATTTTTTCCTTCATTAAAAACTTCAACTTGGTTTATTATTGTATTATAATTTTATGAACTTTATTATTTGTGTTATATATAAATTTTAGGCTACAAGTTCAATGCGATAACGACAAGAATATTAAGGAAAAATTAGTCATCCGATACTAGCTGAGTGGAACGCATTTTCAAAACCAGCTACGGTTTTATCATCAGCACTCTTTTGATCAGAACTACAGGTGTTGTGTGTAAATATCAACTATTTAACTCAGTAATGTATTGAAAATTGAAACATAGAATTATTTGTTCTAATTGATTTCCTGTTTTTTCAAATACATATCATTGAGTTAGTACGCAATTTACCAACATCTGTTTTTTCTGTATTCTTTTTTGCACGTCATTACCACAAGTTTAATGTTTGCCTTTAGCGTAAGATGTCGCTAAACATGCTTTAAACAAGATGTTATTAGTTTTAACAATGTTCATTTTACACCAAGCCAATGTGTTTTTTTGTTCTATTATAATTTTATGAACTTTTTATACCCTTCACACAGTGAAAAAGGGTATATATAGGTTTGTCATTCCGTGTGAAATTTCTACAATTTTCATTTCCGACCCCATAAAGTATATATTTTCTGAAAGCTTATGAATAGAGGAGTCGATTAAGCCCTGACCGTCTGTCCGTCTGTCCGTGTGTATGTTGAAATCAACTTTTTGAAGCCCCCCGACATAGGTTGGACCCGGGTAAGGTATTAAAATATCAGAAATATTCGGGAGTAGATCGGTATTGAAAATCAGAAACATCGGTACATAAACAACTGAGATATGAGCAAAAACCCACGACCACCTCGATTTTCTTTTCATAAAAACAACATTACAACAACAACATACATACATACAAACGTGTATACTGGTTAGAGAAAACGTGGCATCGAATCCCAGCTGAGGCAAAAAAATTTTTTTTTAAATTTTTTTAAAATTTTTTTTTTTAATTTTTTTTTATTTTTTATTTAATATATTATATATATTTTTATTATTATTTTTTTTTATTTTTTTTTTTTTAATTTTTTTTTTTTATTTTTTTTTTTGTTTTATATATATTATATATGTATATAATAATTTTTTTTTTTTAATTTTTTTTTTAAATTTTTTTTTTTAAATTTTTTTTTTATTTTTTATTTTTTTTTTTGTTTTTTTTAACATACATACGTGAATTTACTGTTATTGCATGACTACACGTTGTGAAGGGTATATAAGATTCGGCACGGCCGAATATAGCGCTTTTACTTGTTCTATTTGTATTATATTTAAATTTTTTGGTTTATTATTATTATTATTAAGAAGTTAGACCTCGGATCAATAAGCGCTAATTTTAAGAATTTTTACTAAATTACATAATTTTTTATATCTGGTGAAATCCCAATAAAAAATTTTGTGAAAATTGGCCGTCTAATTAGGAACTACATACATTTTCCGGAATTTTTTCCTTTTTGGTACCTTTTTTGTCCCCAAAAAAGTTTCCAAAAATTCCACCTAAATAATTGTCCATATTCTATTAGGAAATAATAATTGTCAAATTTTGTCCCATTGAATAATAAAAGAAAAGTTTCTTTAAGAAAAGGTACCAAAAAAAGGGATAATTTTTACCTCTTATACATGTGAATTTGAAAGAAGTGCCGAATTTCTATTAATATTTTTTCGCGAATTACTAAATACAGTTTTAATTTTTTTCCTAGCTTAATGTGTTTGAAAGTTACAAAGGGTACCAAAAAAGTACCAAATTATAGTTTTTACTAGTTTTTCCCCCTTAGGGGTAGAAAATTTAAAAAAGGCCAGACATCTGTCAGCTTATTTTTTATGCAAATTACAATACTTTTTCAATTAAATTTGTATCGTTTTTAGTTTAGCAGATATAAGATTAAGGAAATTTAAATGTACATATTGTCGGCTTAATATGCAGATCTGATAACTCCCATTCAGCAAATTTTAAGGGAGAGACAAAAAACTTCTTATATTTCATATTTCAAATTGGAATTAGTAGTAAACACTGAACTAATAATGTACGGGATTTAGCAGTTGTTTCTTACAAACATTTTTCTATGAGAATTTAGAAATTTTTCTTATCGAATCTTTTTACACACTTCAAGACCTATACCATAGACAGACGACATCGTTAATTTGCATTAGATTCTCACTAATGTAAATTAGAATTTTGCTGTGACAGATGAAAGTTTTTGCATTTAGTAAACAGCTGTCTGTTTGTCAACTAATTTTTTTACATTAACATCGATATTAAATGGATAGAAGGCTAAAAATGGGAATTGCAGCTATGCTGTTAGTGAATAATACCTATTTATTTGAAAGAAAGCTGAAATTACTTATGCTAAAACTGCTTCATAATGTAAAAATTGTAAATGCTTTAGCAATCACAAATCTGAACATGTTACTACAAGTTGGTATGACAGAAGGACACTCTGAAATGAGAGTAAGGGAATTGTGAAAATTCGTAGGTTTTATGGTATTTTTTCATGGAGGTTATAATTCATATGTAGGTATATGGTATTTTTTTTTTTAAAGGACCGTAACATCACTTTTTGGGAGAGTGACGTGCTTACGATGGACGATACCAGGGGGCAAATTCTCGCATTCGTGATCGAAATACAACTCGTATCGAAATTAATTTCGATAGCGTACAATTTTCTAATGATGTTACTCGACACGAAACAAATCGAGTTTTTAGTTCAGTGTTGTAAAGAATTTATTTTTTTCATATTTTTTGAAACTAAAAAAAATTAAAGCGTATAAAAATTTTATGTACATAGGGATTTATTGCTATTTTTATTTCATTTCGATATCCATATTAAGTGTTTCTAACTCCTTTCTTCGTATTTGCAACTCTATTTCTTTAATTTGTTTGTCTAAGTATTGCTCCTTTTCCTTAATTTTTAGGCTTTTCTTTTTCATTTCAATTAACTGAATATTCAGTTCGACATTCCTTTGTTTTAATTCAAGGTCTTGTTTTTTTATTTCTATAAGGGAATTTAATCTTTTTAGCATCTCCTTCTGGTAGTTTTCTGTAGTCATCATATTTTTTTTTAGCAAAGTAGTTTTTGTTTCCCTTTTCTTTACTCTATTTTTTATGTCTCCGTATATTATTCTTTTTTCTGTCACTGATTCTCTAAATCATCATCTTCTATACATGAGGAGTGGTTACTGTCCGAGACTAATGACGAAGAAGTGCATGGCAAGTCGTTATTGTGATCTTCAGGTGCTATTACACTTAATTAATCACCTAAAGGTTTTAGGTTTGACTTTGGCTCTGCTTGTGTTTTTAAAACTGATCCAAAGCTTTGCACAGTCTTCAGACCCTAAACAGCGACTTATATGCCAGCAGCAGCTAAGATTTGTTCCTCTACTTGAGTGAAGATTTATTAAAAGAAAACTTCTTTTGTACATGTTGTTTTTGATCAGCGTATAAATAAACAAAAAAATCATTACTAAAAGTAAAACAATTTTTTCCGCCACATTTTCACATCTTTTATTGGTGGACCAGAAGCATTAAGTTTCGCGGCTAGTTGCTCCAAAAGTTGGTTAGCCCTCGCTTTCCCTTGCGAACTGTTCGGAAAAAGGCATTTTGCCAAATCTGTGTTCTTTGCCAAAAAATCCCTAAAGATCTCTTTTTAAGAATAATTTATTTTTGTTAACTTTGACTAGAAATATTACAATTTACTTAAAAAAATTTCATAAATTTTTAACTTACATTTTCTTTTCTGTTCACTTTTATACTTTAAAACGTAAACTCGATTGCTTTTTTGCTAACGAGTTTATACTCGCAAGGTTGCATAAGAAATGTAGCTCGTTATCGAATGCCATCATTAGAAATTTCGATAGTCGATACTCGATATCGTATGAGAGAATCCCAAAAGTAAGAAAACTCGCACGTTCGAATATAATTTCGCTCGTATACGAATGCGAGAATCAGCCCCCAGTATTAAGGAAAACTTACACCTAAACAGAAAGGCATTCCAAACAAGTAAGAGTGCTATATTCGGCCGTGCCGAATCTTATATACCCTTCACAACGTGCAATCATACAATAACAACAGTTTGTATCACCATTCATTTCATATGAAATACCTGCATACATATATAAAAACATCGCATTGTAAAATTAAAAATTAAAGTATGTATGTTAAATAAAAATAAATAAATAAAAAAAAAAAATTAAAAAAAAAAATTTTAAAAAAAAATTTAAAAATAATAATTAAAATATAAATAATAAATATAAAATAAAAAAAATTAAAAAGAAAAAAATGTAAAAAAAATATTAAAAATATAAATAATATATTAAAAAAATATAAAAAAAAAATTTAAAACAAGTAAAAGTGCTATATTCGGCCGTGCCGAATCTTATATACCCTTCACAACGTGTAGTCATGCAATAACAGTAGTTTGTGTCACCATTCATCCCATATGAAATACGTACATACATATATAAAACATCCCATTGTAAAATTATAAATTCTCGTATGTATGTTAAAAAAACAAAAAAAAAAATAAAAAAAAAATTAAAAAAAAAAATTAAAAAAAAATTTTAAAAAAAAAATATTATATATAATATATATAAAACAAAAAAAAAAATAAAAAAAAAATTTAAAAAAAAGTAATAAAAATATAAATAATATCTATATATATAAAAGTGAAACTCTGTGTGTGTGTGTGTGTGTGTGTGTGTGTGTGTTAGCTATAGACTCCGAAACTGTAAAACCGATCGGGCTCAAACTTTGGTAAGTTGTTGTACACATACCAGGGAGTGTTTATGGGTGAAAAAAAGTGGGCGGAGCCACGCCCATAAAAAATTAGTTATCAGTTTTAGCTACTTGCACTTGACCGATTTTTCTGAAACTTTGCACACATATCGAGCTGTCATGACTAAAAAATTTCGTGATAAGAAAAGTGGGCGGGGCCACGCCCCTAAAAAAGTTTTAATTTTGAGGTACTTGCACTGGACCGATTTTTCTGAAACTTTGCACACATATTGAGCTGTCATGGCTTTAAATTTCGTGATTGAAAAAGTGGGCGGGGCCACGCCCATAAAAAAAGGCTATAATTTTGAGGTATTTGCACCAGACTGATTTTTCTGAAACTTTGCACACACATTGAGCTGTCATGACTAAATAATTTCGTGATTAGAAAAGTGGGCAGTGCCACGCCCATAAAAAAAGGGTATCATTTTGAAGTACTTGCACTTGACCGATTATTCTGAAACTTTGCACACATATTGAGCTGTTATGACTTTACAATTTCGTGATAAAAAAAGTGGGCAGGGCCACGCCCATAAAAACAATTTTAATTTTGAGGTACTTGCACTGGTCCAATTCTTCTGAAACTTTGCACACATATTGAGCTCTTATGACTTTACAATTTCGTGACTAGAAAAGTGGGCAATGCCACGCCCATAAAAAATAAAATTGTTAGGTTTTTTCACTTGATATTCAATTAAAATTCAGAATGCATTTCGATTCATTAAGGGGCGTAGCAACGCGCGCCGGGTTTGGCTAGTATTAAATAAAAAAGAAAAAAAAAATAAAAAAAAAATTAAAAAAAAAATTTAAAAAAAATTAAAAAAATTTTTTTTTGGCTCAGCTGGGATTCGATGCCACGTTTTCTCTAACCAGTATACACGTTTGTATGTATGTATGTTGTTGTTGTAATGTTGTTTTTGTGAAAAAAAATCGAGGTGGTCGTGGGTTTTTGCTCATATCTCAGTTGTTTATGTACCAATGTTTCTGATTTTCAATACCGTTCTACTCCCGAATATTTCTGATATTTTAATACCTCACCCGGGTCCGAGCGATGTCGGGGGTCTTCAAAAAGTTGATTTCAACATACACACGGACAGACTGACAGGGCTTAATCGACTCCCCTATTCATAAGCTTTCAGAAAATATATACTTTATGGGGTCGGAAATGAAAATTGTAGAAATTTCACACGGAATGACAAACCTATATATACCCTTTTTCACTGTGTGAAGGGTATAAAAAAAGATTATAACAAAAAAAATTTTTTTTGGCTCAGCTGGGATTCGATGCCACGTTCACTCTAACCAATATACAAGTTTGTATGTATGTATGTTGTTGTTGTAATGTTGTTTTTGTGAAAAAAAAATTGAGGTGGTCGTGGGATTTTGCTCATATCTCAGTTGTTTATGTACCGATGTCTCTGATTTTCAATACCGATCTACTCCCGAATATTTCTGATAATTTAATACCTCACCCGGGTCCAAGCTTCAAAAAGTTGATTTTAACATACACACGGACTGACGGACATAATCGACTCCTCTATTCATAAGCTTTCAGAAAATATATACTTTATGGGGTCGGAAATTAAAATTGTAGAAATTTCACACGGAGTGACAAACCTATATATACCCTTTTTCACAGTGTGAAGGGTATAAAAATATGTAAAAAAGTGCAACATATCGAATCTATTTTAATTTCAAAATTTTTGATTTTTTAATTTTTTGATTGATTGCCGACCGTGTTGTCATATTGAAATTGCTAAATTCAGTTTAAATTTAATATGATTTAGTGCATTTACGTGAAATCTAATACACATTGGAATGGGGATAATTCATAGGTTAATTTGAATTAAGACTTTTAATGCAAATTAACGCTGTCGTCTGTCTATGGTTCTTAATGTTTGTATCTGGCGTTCTATTTATAAAAAAAGTTATTGTAACTCCGAAAGTATAAGTCATTTTGAAAAATAGCATAAAATCATATGAAATAGCATAACTTGAAAATGTTTTCTGGTATGTAATCGGTTTAAAATTTTAAAATTTTGTATTATGACGCTATTGAAGTAACTGAGCGATATACATATACAATAGATACATATGTATGTATTTGCATCTTGTATGTATAGCTGTTGTTTTTGTTAAAAGATGCTGTTTATTGTTGTTTACTCACACAATTGATTATTTAGTCATTGTATTGCATTTTTTTATTGCTTGGTTTTTATACTCGTTTGTAGAAAATGCAAATTATATTTTTTTGGTTTCTTTTATAATTTATTCTATACAAAAATCCTCTACTATATATTGCAAAAAAAAGAAAATCAGTTATTGCTGCTGTTTTTTTTAAAACACATACATTATTTTAGTAAACAATTGCTTTAAGTTGTTGACTTTTAATTAATTATATTTAAATTGTTTACATATTTTTTTAAATATTTTTTAAAAGTGTAGGTTAGACAAATAGATGATAAGATGATAAGCAAGTTTTTATTATTTGTCTTTATATTGACACATTGCCAAATATTTGGAGTTATTGGTTAATAATAAAAAATTATTTTTGGTCCTCCAATAAAAGGATCTATTTTGATTTGGAAAAACAATCAATATTTTTAAGTAAAATGAAAAACAACATGAGTCTAATTGCGCAACGTCTACGCTTTTTTTCTTTACATGAAATTTTCCATCACCAATTCGCCCATTTCTAACTGTTTCGTTCTCAATAACTTATGTTCTTATTTAAATATATCGGGGAAAGAGGAAATTGGACGCTGCATTAATGAAATACCGCAGCATTTATGCAAAAAGGTCATTGAACATTTCATTAAAAGATCGCGTGTGTGCCAGTAAAGCCGCGTAACCTCATTCTGTCTACTTTACGATATAATAAAGTTTCACGATTTTTTTTTAAATATCTGTGTTTTATTTTAAAATTTAAAAATTGTGTTCTAGTTGGGACACCCGACATAAAGAAAAAAATATGACTAAAATAATCTTTTTGCTTCCCCAGAATCCCCGCTTGCTATTACTACTTTGTTTTGCCGTCATTTTGGTAAACATTAGTCTTGACAGTTCATATTTGGCAGTCGTGAAGTAGAGACGTGGCAAATTTATTATAGAAAAATATTCGGTAAACCAACGTGTTTTAATCGTTAAAACATTTTATCAAAATCAATCATCGATTACTGTGACGATGAGAAAGTTACGGGAAATTTTTGGGAGAAACAACGTGCCAATAAGACGCACTATTTATCGTGCATTGAATAATTTCGAAGAAAGAGGGACTATAGCTGATAGGCCCAAGCATGGAACACAACGTACTGCAAGATCGGCTGAAAACATTACTGCTGTTCAAGAGAGTGTTCAAAACAATCCATCAATCTCAATTCGACGCCGTGCTCAGGAGCTTCGTCTTTAAAGAACAACTTTGGTCACAATTTTGCACAAAGATTTGCAGTTGTTTCCATTTAAGATTTAGTTGATGTCTGTCAGAAGACCATTTACGCCGCCGTACATATGTCAACAGGATGTTACAGCTCGCCCATGACAACCCCGATTTTCATAAAAAAATCATAATGAGTGACGAGGCACATTTTCATTTGAATGGATATGTGAATAAACAGAATAGTCGGTTCAGGGCAACCCCTTAAATTATTCATCAGCCACCTTTGCATCCATTAAAAGTGACAGCCTGGTATGCAATTTGGTAAGGAGGAATTATTGTCAATTGTAACTGTCAATGGGGAGCGATATCGTAACGTGCTTTGGACTAGACTAACATATGGTTTTAACAAGACGATGCCACATCGCATAAAGCCAGGATTACAATGAAATTACTGCGAGAACTCTTTTCACAAGTTTTTTCAAGGAATGGTGATGTTGATTGGCCATCACGGTCGCCTGATTTAACTGCTCCGGACTTCTTTTTGTGGGGATATCTGAAAATTAAGGTTTATGCAAACAAACCAGAAACGCTGAAGCAACTCAAACAAAATATTCGTGATGAAATTAATAAAATACCGCGCGTAATGTGTGAGAATGTAAGGAAAAATGTGCTCAAAAAAGGTCGCATTTGTGAGGCTAACAGAGGCGGACATTTATCTGATATTGTATTCCATACATAATTGCCGACATTAAATAAAACATTTATCAATATAAGATCCATTCTCTTACATTTAATTAAAAATTATAAACAAAGTATAATAATACATTTATGTTGTATGTACGTATACGAATGAATGTATATAGAGTGACAGGACTCAGAAACCTACTGTCCGCCGAGAAGGTATATAAATAAAATTTTGTTACACATCTTCTGGTGTTTTATTTTTGAAAATCGGATGACTGGTTCTCGAGTTAGGATGAAATATGTCTCCGTACTTGACTAATTTAGCGGGAAAAATTTGCCACGCCCATAAAAAAAATCCCGATCTGATGGGGAAAACCTGACAACGGATTTGAGTTCAGGGCACCAAAATCCATATAGCCCACATAGTTTTATTTAATGGAGGATTTTGCTGCTGAGCAGTGCTATTACATATTGTCTGCCTTACTAAGAAGTATTTCAGTAATTACTTGATTTATAATGTGATACTTAAGTACTTATATTCAGACATTTGCTAAGATAAGCACACAATATAACTTCTTATTGCGAAATTTGCTAGAAGCCATTCAAATACATAACTTATACGAATCTCATTTAGTTTAACACGCTTAAGCTTCGTACAGACGATGCAAACAATTTGCAGCAAGTTGAGAATAACTTGCAGCGAATGTTTGCACAGCTGTTCAGACCAATGCAAATATTGCATGAAAATTTCTTGCTTCAATCAGTTGCATGAAAACTTTTACATGTTTGTTGCGTGCAATATATTGCTTTGGAGTTCACATTTGTTTTCAGTTTCTTTGTGCAAGACAATCAATAAAGACGTGCTTAAATAAAAAATACACAAAACTGTACCGAAGCAAAAGATATTCGTGAAGAGTTTAAAAATTTTTTTGTTTCGCCTGATGGTGAAGTTTCATGGCAATATAAGTATCTATAAAAAAAATATACACATTTTGATTGAAATTCTAGTACTTACCAAATTTTAAATTTTATAATTTGTTTCTTTATCAAATAATAAAGTTCAACGCATTAAAAACTCCCATTTGCTGGTGAAGGTTTCCGAGGTACCTTGGCCACTCTTTTTTTGTTTCACTCGGCGGAGCTCTTGCATATACTGGGTGCGCAAATTAGGAATTTTCGTTTTGATTTCTTCTTCACTTGAATATAATTTTTTAGCAATTTCAATATACGCACTTTGTTTTTTATATTTGTTTTTATAGTCTGGTTAAGACACATCCCACAGGACAGAGTAACTCTCATACTCTTCTATTAATTTTTTCGTCAAATCCCGATCCCACATATTAATGATGTGTTCTTGTTTGCAGCAATAATACAACTGCTTGCAAACAGCGCATAAAAACAAGCAATCAAATGCCGCAATCAAAAGTTCGGGAAAGTACGGTATTCAGACGACGAGCAACAAATATTGCGGCAAACAGTTATTGCAAACTTTGTTTTGCAGCAAAATGTTTTCCTGACTGTTCATACACGCAAATTTGTTTGCAGCAATCAACTTGCTGCAAATTGTTTGCATCGTCTGTACGAAGCTTAAGAGTATAAGTAATAATGATTTTGACAAAAGCGGCAAAGCATTTCAATATCATTCATCATTACTTGCAAAGTGTCGACTTAGAAGATTTTCATTGATTTTTAAATTTCAAATTTACCCATAACCGCCAACTGTCCCCATGTGAGGACAGTTGTTTAACTGATGGCATTTATAAAAGCAAACGTTAGTTTCTCAATGTTAAAACAAATATCGTTTCTAAAAGGTTACAAAAAAAATTATAACAAAACTTGCAAGGTGCTACAAAAAGTTTAAAAAGTGTTAATTTAAGTCTTTGTAATGGCGCGTTTTAATGCGGTCTATTTTGTTAATTTAAGCACTGTTATATTTCTATGTAAAGTTGCCTAAAATAAAAAATTACAATGTTTTTGGAAATTAAGAAAAACTCGCACTTTGCGGATAACAGTCTTGCCAAAAGTTCAAAGGGTTTGTTAAGTCTCTTCTTGCAAAAATTTTAATAATACCTGCTGAACATATCGTATACTTTGATAACTTTTTTTTTCCAATAATAATCTTTTATGTGCACTGAAACATTTGAGGTTCAAAGTCACTTGACCATTCGTGATAACAGAACAAAGAAATGTACTATAATGCCTATTAAGAAAACAAAAAGAAAGACCAGAATATATTTTTTTGTTTTAATAAAAAAATAATACATTTATAATATAACGTTGGAAGGATAATAACGCCGTGACCATGGCGATGAATTTTGATTTTATACATCCACAAGGAAAAGTAAAAAAAGGTGCAAGACTTGAAAAAAAACGCTGAATTTAATATATTAATTGCAAATTATTATCAGGGAATGGAAGGCGTCGACGAAATTTACCAAAATCTATTAGCAATATATTACAGAGTATCCATTAGAGGAAAAGAGTGGTAGTGGTGTATTTTTACCTATATTCTAGATTTGGCGGTAAGCAACGCTTGGCGGCTATATGTTTTGTTATGTAAAGCTGAAAATACAACTTCAATGGACCAATTATCGTTAAGAAGAAATATTACCAGGGCGTATTTAACGCATAAAATTTCTAAAAAAAAAACGTCTTTCTACTTCCGTCGCAGTCGGTGCTGATTGAAGAAACAATGGCCATAATCCTAAAATAATCAAAAATCAATTGCTATGTGTTATTTGCCATTCTATGTGCCAATGGAGATGTAAAATATGCACAAAAACCCTTTGTGTGGAGCGATTTTTTTCTAGGCAATTCCATAGCTAAAACGCCAATTGTTCTTATATGAGGACACCAATTTTTTCCTAAAAAACTAAAAAAAAAATTAATTTTTTGTAATGAATTCCTTTGTTTTATCTATGTATATTAAATCAATAAATAAAAATAAAAATAAAGTTTTTTGCTGGCAGTTTCTTGTGCGGTAATGGGTTGGATAACGTATCGCAGAATAATCTAACCGAGTTTTCGTGTTTAAAAGAACCGAATGACTTCTGTAAGTCCATAATATTAATGGGATATTTAGGTTTTTAAAATCAAGTACTTGTCTATTGCTATAAAAGTAAGTACTTATTTAAGTTTCTATTTATAGGCGACCATCATAAACACTTATACGAGTCGCTATTTGTAAGCGAGCGAGGTAAGTACTTTCCTCCTAAGTACTTGCCTCCAACGACATCGCCGTTTTAAAATAATGGGTTCAGATGTCAAATTGTAAGTAATTAAAAATTGTTTTTTTGTACACTTAACTAATTATTTTGTAATGAGAGTTTTTGCTGGGTAATCGTAACATCTATAATTTTACTCTATTGTTTGTTAATTTTTGATGATGTACTACTTGCCTTACACAGTGCTAATAGATTAAACAAATCTTCAACTTCATCATTATCCGTAGGCACATACTGTTTGCCAGTTTGGGTACTTTTTCCTTTAGTCTCTTGGCGATATAATGGTAAGCCCATTGCCTTTGCCAGGATCTCAATACCCATATGACCAACGGTTTGATACATAAAGCTATCAAGTTCATCTGAAAATATTAAAAAAATATATATAATATATTAAATAAATATTTACTAAATGTTTCATATGAAAAATATAATAAAAACAATTATTGGATGCAACATAGTTGTTGTCATCTCTTCGTAAGCAATTTTATTTTTACTTTTTTATCTTTTAAATATGTGTGGATGCATTATATTTTACATTATTGTAAGTAGCTAGCCACTCAGGGTCAGTAATAGTTTTAGTCACTTATGGCACATTTCCAATTCATTTTATACTTTCATATTTATTATAAAATGTTTAGAGCTAATTAGGTATGTATACATATATCAGTTATTATTCATAATATTTGTAACAGGCTTTGGCAACAAATTGTTTAATTATTTAAATGCATTTGTGTATTGTAGGTCAAATATTCTGCAATGTTTTGCAAACAATAAATTATATTGAAATATTATTTTTATTACTATAACTCGATTTGCTGTTGAAGGGAGTTTAAAAACGGAATCAAAGAAATTTCTTCAATGCCACGAGAGTTGTCAAAACTATAATAATTTGAAAAACTTAAAAACATATGACCTTGTCAAGGGTGCCAGATGATTTTGATTAACAAATCGGCACTTTAATATCAAAAATATATTTTTATACCCGCCACCAAAAAAATGGTGGGGGTATATTCATTTTGTCATTCCGTTTGTAACACATCGAAATATCCATTTTAGACCCCATAAAGTATATATATTCTGAATCAGGGTTTGATTTGATGACGATTTAGCTATGTCCGTCCGTCTATCCGTCTGTTGAAAGCACGATAGAGGTCGCACCGAAAAAGCTAGGGGGCTCAACTTTTGCCAGAATCTTTCTTATAGACAAGGTTTGTTTGGTATTGAAAATGGGCCAAATCGGAATATTAGGAACAGAGTTATAGCTCGAAAAGTAAGAGTAGGTCGAAAAAACCGTGTCCTTCGAACATCGAATAAAATGGAATTATAACCAAACGCATTAACGTAGACTCATGAAACTTTGAATATATATTTCCTGAGTAAAAACAATATTTTTCCCCGAAAATTATCTAAATCTATGCATTAGAAGAGGAGTTATCGATCAAAATGTACGAAAATTTATACCGCACAGTGTATTTTTCGGTATATTTAAAATCAAGAACGTCATAAAAGCAACAAAATTGGATGTACGACTCTGAAATTTTGCACACTTTGCTTTTTGGTGAGAGGCTTTTTTGTAACGGAACACTATCGCAAAACCAGCGGTGGTTCCCATTCAACGAACTAAGAAGGCATTCACAGATTTTCTAACATTTTATACAGAACTGTTTTGCAGAAATTTAAATATTTTTTACAATTCTACCGATTTTGAACGAATTTAAACGATGAGAATTACGAAGTGCACAAAATGCATTTTGATTTGAACGCCCATTTTTATAAAAAACCTGAATAACTTTAAAGCGTTGCTCATTTGCGTATCTTTCCACGGATCAAATTGAGTAAGTTTGAGATTGAGAAATGTCAAATGAAATGCAGAAAAGAAATTTAAAGACTAGGTGTAGTTCACCTTCAACATGGGTCCTTAAGATTTAACTACAAAGAAAGTATTATTACTCCATAATGATTAACAAAATAATAAATAATGTGCTTCAAATGTACACAAAATTGGTGGTGGGTATAAAAGATTCGGCACAGCCGAATATAGTGCTCTTACTTGTTTATTAACAATTTAGAATTGAATAAAGTTATAAATATATTAAATAATATAAAATTCACTATTTAGGAAATTATTGTCATTTCTTTTTATACCCTTCACACAGTGAACAAGTAACAGTGCTATATTCGGCAGTGCCGAATCTTATATATCCTTCACAACGTGTAGTCATGCAAAAACAATTGTTTGTATCACCATTCATCTTATATAAATTACGTACATACATATGTACATGTAAAAAACATACAATTGTAAAATTATAAATTGAGTTTACGTATGTATCAAGGCGAATTCATACAGGTGAAATTATCAGCCCAGCTGATGGGGAAACTTTTTGTCAAGATTGATTGAATTCGCCTTGATTTCATTTATTAACGCATGGATAGGAAATGTGATTTTGGTTTCTGTATTAAACAATTAACTTGAGTGTACTTTTTGGATAATAAATGTGATTAATTTATGTATATTTGTTGCTTTTGCGTCATTAATAATTTGTTTAAAAAATTTATATCCTTTTTTAATGAAATTTTATTATATTTAATATGTAAAAACAACTTTTCCATCCCTGATATACGAATTGGCCCTGACATAAAACATCCCCTGAAAAGTTGCTTTGTTGTATCAATTCGCCGTTGCATATTCCTTATGGATATGCCTTAATATGTATGTTTCTAAAAAAAAATTACAAAAAAAAAAAAAAAAAAAATAAAAACCAAATTAAAAAATAAAAAACTTTAAAAAAATTTTTTTTTTAAATTGTTAAAAATATTAAAAAAAAATATTAAAAAAAAATATAAATAAAAAATAATAAAAATATAAATAATATATAAAATAAAATATTTTTTTGTTTGGATCAGCTGGGATTCGATGCCACGTTTACTTTAACCAGTATGTATGTAGGTTGTTGTTGTAATTGTGAAAAAAAACGAGGTCGAGCTCTGTTAGTCTGTCCGTGTGTATGTTGAAATCAACTTTTTGAAACCCCCAGACATCGCCTGGACCCGGGTTAGGTATTTAAATATCAGAAATATTCGGGACTAGATTGGTATTCAGAATCAGAAACATCGGTACAAAAACAATTGAGATATGAGCAAAAAGCACGACCACCTCGTTTTTTAATTCACAACATTGACATACAACACATATATACATGCTACAAACGTGGTATACTGGTTAGAGTGAACGTGGTATCGAATCCCAGTGAGCCAAAAAAAGTTTTATTTTATTTTTTTTTGTATTTTATATATTATTCATATTTTTATTGTTTTTTAATTTTTTTTTATTTTTTTTTTTTTTAATAATACGTAAACTCAATTTATAATTTTACAATGGAATGTTTTTATATTAGGTGTTTTTTTTTGCTAGATAGAACTTTAAATTGTAAAAAGTAACAAAAAAAAATTAAATTTTGATGAAATATTTTTTTTTATCGTTTCAGTATACTCTGACAAATCATCATGAATAGACTCACGTTTGAACAACGCTACGAAATTATCCAAATTTACTTTGAAAATCAGTCGTCGATTCGCGCAACTTATAGACGACTTCGTCATTTTTATGGCGTACATAATCGTCCATCTGAACAAGCCATTCGTTGGCTTAACGGGTTTGTTAATAAGCAAAATTGCTGCATATGGAGCGAGACCAATCCACAAGAGACCCTACAGACTCCATTACATCCAGAAAAATGCACCGTTTAGTGCGGTTTTCACGCTGGTGGCATCATCGGACCTTATTTCTTCAAAAATGAGGCCGGAGCTCGCGTTATGGTCAATGGAGATCGTTACCGCACCATGATCAATGATTTTTTGTTTGAAAATATGGATGACATTGATCCGGAGGAGATGTGGTTTCAACAGGATGGCGCTACGTGCCATACGGCGAACGCAACCATCGACTTATTGAAATCAAAATTTGGCGATAAGTTGATTTCGAGAAATGGACCTGTCAATTGGCCTCCAAGGTCGTGCGATTTGACACCTCTCGATTATTTCCTGTGGGGCTACGTGAAGTCACTGGTTTATGCTGACAAACCAGCAACAATTGACGCCTTGGAGGCCAGCATTGTTCGTGTTATTCGTGACATACGGCCAGCAGTTCTCGAAAAAGTGGCCCAAAATTGGACGTCCAGAATGCGCTTCGTCAAGAACAGCCGCGGTGCCCATATGCCCGAAATCATTTTCAAATGTTAATGTCACGTATTGATCTTTCGAATAAAAAAAAAATTTTGATTACAATTTAATTTTTTGTGTTATTTTTTACAATTTCAAGTTCTATCGGGCTTAAAAAACACCCTTTATATGTATGTATGTTTAATGTCGTGAAGGGTATATAAGATTCAGCACGGCCGCAAATAGCACTTTTACTTGTTATTATAATAATATTGGTGTGGTTCAATTATGTATTAAACAAAATATCGCCCAAATGACCTCGGCGGCACACCTTCATCCAATAGTCCAAATTTTCAGTGGCAATGTTGATGTTCAATTGTTGGGCACGATGATTAATCGAGGTTGACTACTGCTCTTTTGCCACACTATCGCGAAAAACAGTAATGTTTACCATTCGACGGACTAAAAATGCACTCACAGATGTTTTCACATTTCATTCAGACCTGCTTTAATATTTTTCACAATTCTCCGGATTGTGGACGAATTTAAACGATTATGTTGACAAAAAAAATCACAAAGTGTACGAAATGCATTATGATTTGAACGATCATTTTCTTAATAAGCCTGAATAACTTTGCCGCGTTGCGCGATTGTGTATCTTTCCATGGTTCAAATTGAGTTAAGTCTGAAATTGAGAAAAGTCAAATGGATGTGGTTCACATTCAACATCGGCCCTTAAAATTTAACCACCCTATATATTAGTATTCGTTGAGACGGTTAAGAAATGCACGAAAGTTCTTTAGTAAGGTACCTTGGAGTTACTTTTTTTTTTAACATCAACCCGCTCTTGCCAGAAAAACCTCAGTTACAGTATTTAGGAAAATAGTACATTCGTTTAAATAATCATAATGTCCACAAAAGTTTACATTTAGAAAACTGTATGCCAGTATTGATTATACATATGGGCAATTCCATGTCATCGTACGTGACATTTGTACTCTTATAAAGTGGAATAATTTTTGCAAATGTAAGAGTAACTGAAAAAAAAATTAGATCTTTATGTTCCATTCAAAAGGTTACTTTATTTAAAAAAAAGATAATTATATTCGAATAATTGTTGTCTAAAATATAGAGCAAAATTAGAGTATATCGTACGTGACAGAAAACGGAAGTGATTTTGAGGTATATATATGGAAATATGATAAAATCTGCAAATCTTGGGAGATTTTTTTTTTAGTTTCTTACACTAAACCAAATAATTTTCATTTAAAATCCATCATACTTAATTGGAAACAATCTTTAAGTGATTTTATAATAAATATAATTTAATATCGTACGTGACATATCGTATGTGACAGATTATTCTCTTATAATATTCTTAGGTATATATGTTAAGAAAAAAAGTTAAATTCTAAATTAGGTGCTAAGTTTTAACTGTCACCTTAGCCTACTACAAACTAGTTAAGTTTTAACTTTTCCCTTAATATGCAGTTTGAGAGACATTTATAAAGTGCTTGTCATAATATGAAAACGTATGAAGTTTTTTATCTTTGGAACGGGCTGGACATTTTACCAAAAGATAACACCTGCGCATAGTAAAATTTGAGTGTTTTTTATCATTAAACTTTTATTGAGAATTTTTGTTTTTACAGTCGTGGTTGACATTTTCATGGAATTTCCCATATATATTTTTAATTTTGAATTATTTAAACCGACAAAAACTTACCTCTATCCTTGGGATGTAAATTAGCTAGTGCAACAATTTCATGGCCCTCCGCTACGCACTGCATCATGTTGTAGCAGCTATCCTTGCCACCACTCACCATCGCAACGACACGCATTTTGATTAATTTATGATTTTTTTTGTGTACGTTTGTCAAGACGATTGTAGAATTTAAATCAAGGTACGTGGTATGAAGTTAAACATTAAATTGTAAAACGCTTCTTATTTTTTAATTTCTAGTCCAGCTCATTGGTAAATATTTTTTAAAATGCTGAAATAAATAATGAAAAAAAAATATTTATTCAAACTTTTTAGTAAAATTTAATGTAAATAATTTTTTATGGTTTAGGTTCATTTTAAAAAATTATTAGTCTCCGTTTAGACAGGGAAACATTTTGAAGGGAAACATTTTGTTTGGTATAAAGGGACGGGTGGGAAAGAAAAAGCTTTGTGCTTTCATTCTTATTGTTTACATTTGCTATGCTTTGTTTGAATAAAAATAAAAAAAAATGTACCAAATAAAATTAAAATATAAACTGGAATGTTTCCGACAACAATATTCCCCTGTATGACCGCGAAGGAAAATACAAAAGAGAATTCCAGATGTTTTCCTTCCAAATGTTTCCCTGTCTAAACGGGGACTAAAACTTCCGAAAACATTTTTATATTAAATGGTAAACATTTAAGAATACTTAATGCTGACGATGAAATCGTCGCTGTTTTCGAAAAAGCATTCCAAAATAAATTTTACATTTTTCTTATACATATGTTTACAATTTAATTTCAAAATGTTTAGGAAGTTTAAGAATTTATAAAAATGAACTGAAGCCAGAATAATTTATTTACAAAAAAAAATTATACATAAAGGATTTAAGTTTTTTAAATTTATTTTTGTATTTAATGATGTAGTGTATAAAAACGCAATTAAGAGGATTAATTTGTTGCTAAAAAGAAATATGAACGAGCAATTTGCATAAATTGCTTATACTGAATTATTTAATCATTTTATTTTAACACCCGTATAGGGTGCCAAACGATAAATAAAAAAATATGTTTTTAAATAGAAACTCATGTTGTTTTCACAGATTAACATTCAATATGAAAAACCAAAGAACATGAGTTAATTTAATATAGTTTTATTTTAAATTAGCAAAATATCCGCTACTTCTATAGCGCAGTTCTTACTATTTATTATACCCTTCACCTGTGGTGCACAAGGGTATATATAGCTTTGTCATTCCGTTTGTAATTTCTACAATTTTCATTTCCGACCCCATAAAGACGGACAGACGGTCAGGGCTTAATCGACTCCTCTATTTATAAGCTTTTAGAAAATATATACTTTATGGGGTCGGAAATGAAAATTGTAGAAATTACAAACGGAATGACAAAGCTATATATACCCTTGTGCACCACATGAATCGCTATTGAAATTCAGCACAATCGCCCCATAACTTTCTGAGATATGAGCAAAAAACAACGACCACCTCGTTTTTTTCACAATTACAACAACAACCTACATACATAATGGTTAAAGTAAACGTGGCATCGAATTCCAGCTGAGCCAAAAAAACTTATTTAATATTTTTTTTTAATTTTTGTAAATTTTTTTTTAAATATTTTTTTTAATTTTTTTTTTGTAATTTTTTTATTTTTAATATATTTTTTTTGTAATTTTTTTGTTTTTTGGTATGTTTTTTACATGTATGTATGTACATACGTATTCTATATGAGATGAATTGTGATACAAACAATTGTTTTTGCATGACACCACGTTGTGAAGGGTATATAAGATTCGGCACGGCCGAATATAGCACTGTTGCTTGTTTTTCCTATATTTTTACCACCAAAATTAAAACTGTTCAGCCATAGAATAATTTATAGGTACCTTTGCTACTATTTGTAGATATAAGGTGCCTCTAGAGAAAGTCAATTTTTTCAGCTTCTAGAAAACCGAGAGAGTCAATATTGGTATCATCTGAAAGGACTTGACTAGAACAATAAAAGCATCATAAAAAACTTTAAATTTATGTTAGCCGCCACTACAAAATGGTGGACAATAAATTTATATATGAGCCAAATCTGGTATTTTAAAATGTAACTTCTTGAACCCCCTCAATATTGGTATCAAATTAAAGGGCTTGACCAGTAGAATACAGTAAATTATTCAAAAATGTAAAATCAAAGATGGCGTCTAAAACAAAAATGGCGGATAAAATTTGTTTAACCCCATCAGTATGGGTATCAAATTAAAGAGCTTGACTAGTTGAATACACTTAACCACCTTAAAATTCAAATTCGAGGATGGCGTCGGAAATAATAAAGAAAAAAGAGGAATAACATGAAATATAGGTTAAGCTACGATGTGAGATTATACCTATGTACATGATGGTGAATGGTATTATCAGATTCGGCACGGTCGAATATAACACTCTTACTTGTTTTGATTTATTTTATTTAGAAAAACAAAAAGTACAGTAAGGACATATCAGGTATATATCTTCTATCTCAGCCAAGATCAAAGTAACATTTTGTACTTCTCTATAGTTTTCAAACTCAACTTGGACTAAGTACCCAGTTTCTGTTTTTTATGTATATTTTGAAACACAAAATAATGCCATAGAAATGAGAAAAGTTAACTTTTTGGTCGCATGTTGAGTCTTACTTCGTTTCAATAATTACCAATTTTAAGAATCTATATTTACAAACGTAAAAAATATAAAAAATACAAAAATTACAAAAAATTTCCAAGAATATGCAATAGTACCTTTTTAGTTCCCAATATATTTTTTAACTTAGCTTGGATCAATAGCCACTATTTCCAAAAATCGAGATTCATAAATGTAAAAAATACAAAAAGTATCAACAAAAATGCGAAAAAGTACCTTTTTGGTTGACCAAACATTTTCAGTCTCACCTCGGATCTATAGTCACTAATTTAAAAATTCTAGCTTCATAGACGTAAAAAAAAAAACAAAAAGTACCATAAACATCCGAAAAAGTACGTTTTCAGTCGCCCACATCTTCATGTAGTTGCAATTTCATGTTGATGAAATTTCGCATATACTTAAAGCTTTCTGGTAAATTTAATTACAATGTCAAAAAAAAAAAGGTGAGAAGCGCACTTAAATTCATATTATTTCTATATGGGCCAAAATTAAAAAAAAGAAATTTATAATGCATTATACATATAAGTTGAATTCAAACATGAATTATATTATTTTAAAAGTAGGAGGTTCCATACCCACACAAAGTTAATCTTATTTTTAACTAACTCTAGGTACTAAATCATACTCTTCACTTTACGTAAAAATACAATATTAAAAAAAAATACAATATTATAATAGAAAATAATTAAAAGCAAATAAAAGTTACACATAGAAAGTAATACATATTTTAGTATAAAGGGGTTAAAGTGTTTAATAATAATATAGTAAATATTGTACTATAAAAGTACTATATATGGTGGGTATCAAAAACTCGGCACATCCGTATATAGTTCTCTTACTTGTTATACCCACCACCAACAAATTGTAGTTAATTTTGTCATTCCATTTGTAACACCTCGAAATATCCATTTTAGACCCCATAAAGTATACTTTCTGAATCGGGGTTTAATTTTATGATGATCGAGCTATGTCCGTTCGTCTGTTGAAAGCACGATAGAGGTCGGACCGAAAAAGCTAGGGGGCTCAAATTTTGTCAGAATATTTCTTATACACAAGGTTTGTTTGGTATTGAAAATAAAATGCAATTGTGTCCAAACGCATTAACGTAGAGCCTTGAAATTTCTAATGTTTATTTCCGGAGTTAAAATAATATTTTTTTCCGAAAATTTGCTTAAATCTATGAGTTAGGAAAATAGTTATAGATCAAAATGTACAAAAATTTATACCGCACAGTATATTTTTCAGTTTATTCAAAATTTAAAACGTAGTAAAACTGAAAAAATTAGATTTATGATTCCGAAATTTTGCAAATATTGCCTTTTGGTCAAAGGCTTTGTACTAACGGAAAATAAATGTGACACGCCCGCTTTCACGCCCACCTCCAATATAACGTTTAATTTCAAATTCATAAAAATTCTCTATGAATAAAGATTTTGAAAGAATAAAGGACTCTATATTGAAATATCTGAGTTGAGTTTATTGGCAGAAAATATTTTGACACGCCTACTATAACGCCCACTTTTCACGTAATCTGCTGTTTATGAAATTTAAAAGCTCATAAAACCGACAGAATTAGAAATATGAAATTTCGTATATATATAGCCTTTAAGTCAATGTCACTGTTATGCCAGATAATGAAGGTGACACGCCTTCTTTAACGCCCACCTCCCATATAACGCTTTATCTTAAATTCATATAATTTCTCTATGGACAAAGTTGTGGAAGAATAAAGGACTATATTGAAATATTTAAGTTTTATATATTAGCATAAACTATATTGACACGCCAACTTTAACGCCCAAATTTACGAAAATATTTTAATAGAATGTC
Organism: Phyto melanocephala; assembly: GCA_941918925.1. NCBI lineage: Eukaryota > Metazoa > Arthropoda > Insecta > Diptera > Rhinophoridae > Phyto > Phyto melanocephala. The sequence goes on along the minus strand of OW799234.1, from coordinate 23,071,541 downwards.
GAAGTTATACAAAGAAGGTAGGTAGGTAAGTACGGCTGGTGAAAAGTTACCCTTACCCAGAGACCAATACGTTCCATTCTGACACCTTAAAATAGAAATAAAGAGAAGATTAGAATAAGAATAGAAAAAGAATAGAAGAAAGAAAAAAAGATAGACAAATGGTAAGTAGTAAATATCAAATCAATGCCAAAGAGAGCCAAAACCCTAAAATTGACCTATTCCCAATCTTGTGTCACGAAGCCAGGTCATTCCCATTACGATTCCTATCAGATTCTCGAGTTCACAGCTCGACACATCCCTTAATTCGCCAAGGATTCTGCTACCCAGCCATTTCAACCTGCTAATCTGCAGTCTGGGACAGAATGCGCTCAACTGTCTTCAACTCCTCCGGATCCTCACACAGCCTGCACATATCCGACAGGTTCAGTCCCATTTTTACTGCCATTCTGTCCAACATACAGTGGCCCGTAATTCCCTATTATTGTTCTCACACAGACCCTATCTCTGTCAAGAAGCAACTCCGAATTAGATTTACTGAGCATCGGCCACAACGTCCGTGATACTTTGCAGTCCGTTCGGTTACTCCAGCCTCGATTAGTCTCGCTCAGAACTCATTCCCTGATCCTACCGAAATAAAAACCCAATAGAGGGCTAACCGCCTTCACCCAATCAGGATCCACTATTTCCGAGCCCAGTCTTGCCAACCCATCAGACATCTCATTTCCGCTTATGTTGGAATAACCTGGCACCCAGCATAGTCTCAACCTGTATTCCCCTAAAATTCCACGTAGAGCTCTCCTACAGTCATCGAAAAGCCCGGAGATCACATAATAGCCCCTCATGGCACCAGATTCTCAATATAGACCCCTGCACCAGTGCCCCCATCTTCGAGCCATCAGTAAAGACAGCAACGCCATTAAACAGTGTGCAATTGCCTGGCCAGTCCTCTCTGATTGGCATGACCACCTTCGGCAGACTCCCAAAATTTACCCTAGCACCCACATATTTCGTGGAGCCGGGCAAGCCCAGGCAATAACCACCACCGCTAATTTCACCCAAGATCCGTGAATGACCCTGCATAAAATTTCCCAACAATCCTAACTACCTCAGTCTGAGAATGCTCCTGGCTGCCATTCTCCTTACATACTGCTCAATAGGCAGAAGATGAAGAAAAACATCCTGGGCCGCCTGAGGAGAACTTCTCAAGGTTACCGTCATGCCGATCGAAACACACCTCTGAGCCTTAGACAAAAGGTTCCTACGACTATCGAGCCCTAATGCCTCATCCATATGTTAGAATAGGTCTGTCCACCGAAAAATAAAGCCATCTTACCACTGACGGCCGGAGTCCACAACTCCTACCTATCGATGATCTGCAAGCATAGTAGGCATTGAGACTTCTTCTCACCCTTTCCTGAGTGTTCTTCCCCCAGTACAGCTTGCTGTCCAGAAAAACTCCCAAATACTTAGCACTACTAGATAGTCTAAGCTCTACCCCTCCCAGTGCTGGCAGCCTCAAACCTACCACCATGTACCTCCTAGTAAAAAGAACTACATCATCCGCATAGGCCACAAACTTCTGTCCACGAATAATAACGAAACCCCTGGATCACTCAGTGCCTGTCCTATAGCCTCTTTTTTCAAATTGTTGAGGGCGCCCTCTATATTCAGGAATGCCGCTAGCGTGTATTCCCTGTTTCGCAACCCCCGCTCTATGTGACCAACCATATCATAAAGCGCGCTCTCGACAGACCTGCCCTTAAGAAAGGCGTGTAGAGCACCGCTGATGATGCCGGTATCAATTCTCGGCTTCAGATGTAGATCAATCAGTCTTTCCAAGGTCTTCAAAAGAAAAGACGAAAGACTAATTGGTCTAAAATCCTTGGGTTTCGAGTGACCGGTCCTACCCGCTTTGGGTATAAAAATAACTTTGACCTTCCTCTACCCCCTAGGAATGTACCCATTCAGCATACAAATTTTAAATAGCTCAACCAGCAGCAGGAGTGATGATCCTCGGATATTCTGTAACATTGCCGGAAAAAATGTGTGTGAAGATAAATTTGAAATTTGAAACCCTAGACACAAACCTAATAAGTTAACAGAGCTATGTTAACTACTTAACAGAACTAATGTTATTACTCTAAATTTAGTTGTTTTTTATAATTAAAGATATTTTTATATAGGAATATTCAAAAAAAAAAAAAAAAAACTGAATTTATAGAACACACCTCTGAAGCAAGCAATGATTAAAAATATTTAATATAACATTTTTTAGGTGAAAATAATAACACATTTATAAAGAGTGATTTTTGAATAAAATATTTATATTTTTTCGAATATACAAAGTTGGCACACAATACCACTATGTGGAAAGTATAGCCAGAGGCCATTACGACCACACTATGGAAGTGGAAATCCTGAATTGATTTTGTGAAGTTTTTAAAAAATTATTGAAAATTTCTTTTTTTTCATATAAAATTTCTGTGAGGGATTTTGGTCATTGTGGGCAAATATGGAGATGGCACGCAACACCACTATATGGAAAGTATAGCCAGGGGCCATTGCTACCACATTGTGGAAGTGGAATTCCTGAATTGATTTTGTGAAGTTTTTAAAAAATTATTGAAAATTGATATTTTTTCATATGAAATTTCTGTGAGGGATTTTGGTCATTGTGGGCAAATATGGAGACGGCACGCAACACCACTATATGAAAAGTATAGCCAGAGGCCATTACTACCACACTATGGATGTGGAATTCCTGAATTGATTTTGTGAAGTTTTTAAAAAATTATTGAAAATTGATATTTTTTCATATAAAATTTCTGTGAGGGATTTTGGTCATTGTGGGCAAATATGGAGACGGCACGCAATACCACTATATGGAAAGCATAGCCAAGGGCCATTACTACCACACTATGGATGTGGAATTCCTGAATTGATTTTGTGAAGTTTTTAAAAAATTATTGAAAATTGATATTTTTTCATATGAAATTTCTGTGAGGGATTTTGGTCATTGTGGGCAAATATGGAGACGGCACGCAATACCACTATATGGAAAGCATAGCCAAGGGCCATTACTACCACACTATGGATGTGGAATTCCTGAATTGATTTTGTGAAGTTTTTAAAAAATTATTGAAAATTGATATTTTTTCATATGAAATTTCTGTGAGGGATTTTGGTCATTGTGGGCAAATATGGAGACGGCACGCAACACCACTATATGGAAAGTATAGCCAGGGGCCATTACTACCACACTATGGATGTGGAATTCCTGAATTGATTTTGTGAAGTTTTTAAAAAATTATTGAAAATTGATATTTTTTCATATGAAATTTCTGTGAGGGATTTTGGTCATTGTGGGCAAATATGGAGACGGCACGCAATACCACTATATGGAAAGCAAAGCCAAGGGCCATTACTACCACACTATGGATGTGGAATTCCTGAATTGATTTTGTGAAGTTTTTAAAAAATTATTGAAAATTGATATTTTTCATATGAAATTTCTGTGAGGGATTTTGGTCATTGTGGGCAAATATGGAGACGGCACGCAACACCACTACATAGAAAGTATAGCCAGAGGCCATTGCTACCACATTATGGAAGTGGAATTCCTGAATTGATTTTGTGAAGTTTTAAAAAAATGTTTGAAAATTTTATTTCTCATATGAAATTTCTGTGAGGGATTTTTGTCATTGTGGGCAAATATGGAGACGGCACGCAATACCAGTACATGGAAAGCATAGCCAAGGGCCATTACTACCACACTATGGATGTGGAATTCCTGAATTGATTTTGTGACGTTTTAAAAAATTGTTTGAAAATTTTATTTCTCATATGAAATTTCTGTGAGGGATTTTGGTCATTGTGGGCAAATATGGAGACGGCACGCAACACCACTATATGGAAAGTATAGCCAGGGGCCGTTGCTACCACATTATGGAAGTGGAATTCCTGAATTGATTTTGTGAAGTTTTTAAAAATTGATTGAAAATTGATATTTTTTCGTATGAAATTTCTGTGAGGGATTTTGGTCATTGTGGGCAAATATGGAGACGGCACGCAACACCACTGTATAAAAAGTATAGCCAGAGGCCATTACTACCACATTATGGAAGTGGAATTCCTGAATTGATTTTGTGAAGTTTTTAAAAAATTATTGAAAATTGATATTTTTTCATATGAAATTTCTGTGAGGGATTTTGGTCATTGTGGGCAAATATGGAGACGGCACGCAATACCACTATATGGAAAGCATAGCCAAGGGCCATTACTACCACACTATGGATGTGGAATTCCTGAATTGATTTTGTGAAGTTTTTAAAAAATTATTGAAAATTGATATTTTTTCATATGAAATTTCTGTGAGGGATTTTGGTCATTGTGGGCAAATATGGAGACGGCACGCAATACCACTATATGGAAAGCATAGCCAAGGGCCATTACTACCACACTATGGATGTGGAATTCCTGAATTGATTTTGTGAAGTTTTTAAAAAATTATTGAAAATTGATATTTTTTCATATGAAATTTCTGTGAGGGATTTTGGTCATTGTGGGCAAATATGGAGACGGCACGCAACACCACTATATGGAAAGTATAGCCAAGGGCCATTACTACCACATTATGGAAGTGGAATTCCTGAATTGATTTTGTGAAGTTTTTAAAAAATTATTGAAAATTGATATTTTTTCATATGAAATTTCTGTGAGGGATTTTGGTCATTGTGGGCAAATATGGAGACGGCACGCAATACCACTATATGGAGAGTATAGCCAAAGGCCATTGCTACCACAATATGGAAGTGGAATTCCTGAATTGATTTTGGCTATGCTTTCCATGTAGTGGTATTGCGTGCCGTCTCCATATTTGCCCACAATGACCAAAATCCCTCACAGAAATTTCATATGAAAAAATATCAATTTTCAATAATTTTTTAAAAACTTCACAAAATCAATTCAGGAATTCCACTTCCATAATGTGGTAGTAATGGCCTCTGGCTATACTTTTTATACAGTGGTGTTGCGTGCCGTCTCCATATTTGCCCACAATGACCAAAATCCCTCACAGAAATTTCATACGAAAAAATATCAATTTTCAATCAATTTTTAAAAACTTCACAAAATCAATTCAGGAATTCCACTTCCATAATGTGGTAGCAACGGCCCCTGGCTATACTTTCCATATAGTGGTGTTGCGTGCCGTCTCCATATTTGCCCACAATGACCAAAATCCCTCACAGAAATTTCATATGAAAAAATATCAATTTTCAATAATTTTTTAAAAACTTCACAAAATCAATTCAGGAATTCCACTTCCATAATGTGGTAGTAATGGCCCTTGGCTATACTTTCCATATAGTGGTGTTGCGTGCCGTCTCCATATTTGCCCACAATGACCAAAATCCCTCACAGAAATTTCATATGAAAAAATATCAATTTTCAATAATTTTTTAAAAACTTCACAAAATCAATTCAGGAATTCCACATCCATAGTGTGGTAGTAATGGCCCTTGGCTATGCTTTCCATATAGTGGTATTGCGTGCCGTCTCCATATTTGCCCACAATGACCAAAATCCCTCACAGAAATTTTATATGAAAAAATATCAATTTTCAATAATTTTTTAAAAACTTCACAAAATCAATTCAGGAATTCCACTTCCATAATGTGGTAGTAATGGCCCTTGGCTATACTTTCCATATAGTGGTGTTGCGTGCCGTCTCCATATTTGCCCACAATGACCAAAATCCCTCACAGAAATTTCATATGAAAAAATATCAATTTTCAATAATTTTTTAAAAACTTCACAAAATCAATTCAGGAATTCCACATCCATAGTGTGGTAGTAATGGCCCTTGGCTATGCTTTCCATATAGTGGTATTGCGTGCCGTCTCCATATTTGCCCACAATGACCAAAATCCCTCACAGAAATTTCATATGAAAAAATATCAATTTTCAATAATTTTTTAAAAACTTCACAAAATCAATTCAGGAATTCCACTTCCATAATGTGGTAGTAATGGCCTCTGGCTATACTTTTTATACAGTGGTGTTGCGTGCCGTCTCCATATTTGCCCACAATGACCAAAATCCCTCACAGAAATTTCATACGAAAAAATATCAATTTTCAATCAATTTTTAAAAACTTCACAAAATCAATTCAGGAATTCCACTTCCATAATGTGGTAGCAACGGCCCCTGGCTATACTTTCCATATAGTGGTGTTGCGTGCCGTCTCCATATTTGCCCACAATGACCAAAATCCCTCACAGAAATTTCATATGAGAAATAAAATTTTCAAACAATTTTTTAAAACGTCACAAAATCAATTCAGGAATTCCACATCCATAGTGTGGTAGTAATGGCCCTTGGCTATGCTTTCCATGTACTGGTATTGCGTGCCGTCTCCATATTTGCCCACAATGACCAAAATCCCTCACAGAAATTTCATATGAAAAAATATCAATTTTCAATAATTTTTTAAAAACTTCACAAAATCAATTCAGGAATTCCACTTCCATAATGTGGTAGTAATGGCCCTTGGCTATACTTTCCATATAGTGGTGTTGCGTGCCGTCTCCATATTTGCCCACAATGACCAAAATCCCTCACAGAAATTTCATATGAGAAATAAAATTTTCAAACATTTTTTTAAAACTTCACAAAATCAATTCAGGAATTCCACATCCATAGTGTGGTAGTAATGGCCCTTGGCTATGCTTTCCATATAGTGGTATTGCGTGCCGTCTCCATATTTGCCCACAATGACCAAAATCCCTCACAGAAATTTCATATGAAAAAATATCAATTTTCAATAATTTTTTAAAAACTTCACAAAATCAATTCAGGAATTCCACATCCATAGTGTGGTAGCAATGGCCCTTGGCTATGCTTTCCATATAGTGGTATTGCGTGCCGTCTCCATATTTGCCCACAATGACCAAAATCCCTCACAGAAATTTCATATGAAAAAATATCAATTTTCAATAATTTTTTAAAAACTTCACAAAATCAATTCAGGAATTCCACTTCCACAATGTGGTAGCAATGGCCCCTGGCTATACTTTCCATATAGTGGTGTTGCGTGCCGTCTCCATATTTGCCCACAATGACCAAAATCCCTCACAGAAATTTCATATGAAAAAATATCAATTTTCAATAATTTTTTAAAAACTTCACAAAATCAATTCAGGAATTCCACATCCATAGTGTGGTAGTAATGGCCCTTGGCTATGCTTTCCATATAGTGGTATTGCGTGCCGTCTCCATATTTGCCCACAATGACCAAAATCCCTCACAGAAATTTCATATGAAAAAATATCAATTTTCAATAATTTTTTAAAAACTTCACAAAATCAATTCAGGAATTCCACATCCATAGAGTGGTAGTAATGGCCCTTGGCTATGCTTTCCATATAGTGGTATTGCGTGCCGTCTCCATATTTGCCCACAATGACCAAAATCCCTCACAGAAATTTTATATGAAAAAATATCAATTTTCAATAATTTTTTAAAAACTTCACAAAATCAATTCAGGAATTCCACATCCATAGTGTGGTAGTAATGGCCTCTGGCTATACTTTTCATATAGTGGTGTTGCGTGCCGTCTCCATATTTGCCCACAATGACCAAAATCCCTCACAGAAATTTCATATGAAAAAATATCAATTTTCAATAATTTTTTAAAAACTTCACAAAATCAATTCAGGAATTCCACTTCCACAATGTGGTAGCAATGGCCCCTGGCTATACTTTCCATATAGTGGTGTTGCGTGCCGTCTCCATATTTGCCCACAATGACCAAAATCCCTCACAGAAATTTCATATGAAAAAATATCAATTTTCAATAATTTTTTAAAAACTTCACAAAATCAATTCAGGAATTCCACATCCATAGTGTGGTAGCAATGGCCCCTGGCTATACTTTCCATATAGTGGTGTTGCGTGCCGTCTCCATATTTGCCCACAATGACCAAAATCCCTCACAGAAATTTCATATGAAAAAATATCAATTTTCAATAATTTTTTAAAAACTTCACAAAATCAATTCAGGAATTCCACATCCATAGTGTGGTAGTAATGGCCCTTGGCTATGCTTTCCATATAGTGGTATTGCGTGCCGTCTCCATATTTGCCCACAATGACCAAAATCCCTCACAGAAATTTCATATGAAAAAATATCAATTTTCAATAATTTTTTAAAAACTTCACAAAATCAATTCAGGAATTCCACATCCATAGTGTGGTAGTAATGGCCCTTGGCTATGCTTTCCATATAGTGGTATTGCGTGCCGTCTCCATATTTGCCCACAATGACCAAAATCCCTCACAGAAATTTCATATGAAAAAATATCAATTTTCAATAATTTTTTAAAAACTTCACAAAATCAATTCAGGAATTCCACTTCCATAATGTGGTAGTAATGGCCTCTGGCTATACTTTTTATACAGTGGTGTTGCGTGCCGTCTCCATATTTGCCCACAATGACCAAAATCCCTCACAGAAATTTCATACGAAAAAATATCAATTTTCAATCAATTTTTAAAAACTTCACAAAATCAATTCAGGAATTCCACTTCCATAATGTGGTAGCAACGGCCCCTGGCTATACTTTCCATATAGTGGTGTTGCGTGCCGTCTCCATATTTGCCCACAATGACCAAAATCCCTCACAGAAATTTCATATGAGAAATAAAATTTTCAAACAATTTTTTAAAACGTCACAAAATCAATTCAGGAATTCCACATCCATAGTGTGGTAGTAATGGCCCTTGGCTATGCTTTCCATGTACTGGTATTGCGTGCCGTCTCCATATTTGCCCACAATGACAAAAATCCCTCACAGAAATTTCATATGAGAAATAAAATTTTCAAACATTTTTTTAAAACTTCACAAAATCAATTCAGGAATTCCACTTCCATAATGTGGTAGCAATGGCCTCTGGCTATACTTTCTATGTAGTGGTGTTGCGTGCCGTCTCCATATTTGCCCACAATGACCAAAATCCCTCACAGAAATTTCATTTGAAAAAAAATAAATTTTCAATAATTTTTTAAAAACTTCACAAAATCAATTCAGGAATTCCGCATCCATAGTGTGGTAGTAATGGCCTCTGGCTATACTTTCCACATAGTGGTATTGTGTGCCAACTTTGTATATCCGAGAAAAGATAAATATTTTATTCAAAAAACACTCTTTATAAATGTGTTTTTATTTTCACCTAAAAAATATTATATTAAATATTTTTAATTATTGCTTGCTTCAGAGAGAGGTGTGTTCTATAAATTCAGTTTTTTTTTTTTTTTTTTGAATAAAACAACTAAATTTAGAGTAATAACATTAGTTCTGTTAAGTAGTTAACATAGCTCTGTTAACTTATTAGGTTTGTGTCTAGGGTTTCAAATTTCAAATTTATCTTCACACACATCCGGAAAAATACCATCCTGCCGATTTGCCGATTTGTACGACCCAAAAGCCTTAACCGCCCATGTTACCTTATCCAAGGTTATCATATCCACCACCGCCTTCCTAACCTCAGTTCCCGAGCATGGTCCCAGGAACCGTTCATCATCACCCGACAGTTCCACCGTCCCAGGATCAACACACCCCGGGAAGTGAGTCTCCATAAGTAAACTAAGGGACTCTCACAAAGAAATTAATTAGTATAGAGATTATTCCATAGCGATTACTGTTTTATCAAAATAATGAATTTTGTGCTATAAAAGTACACAAAATTGGTGGTGGGTATCAAAAATTCGGCACAGCCGAATATAGTGCTCGTACTTGTTTAATTTTATTTCTGTTCTTTTTTGGCAATAGCTCGAAATAATAGAAAAATAAACACATTTTTTTTTTGGCAAGCACATAGCACATTTTCATAAATGGATCAATCGAGTTTTTTGTTGTATGAAAAAGTAATTGTATGTTTTGAAAATGTTGGTCAGCGCAGTAGATTTTTGTTTTTATAAAAATATACAAACAGTTTCGGTCAAAATAGTAGGAGTGGTATGAAAGATAATGCATTTTATGTAGCGCATTAGCCTCGCACTTAACAAAAACAATATATAAATAGTAAGGTTTTTATAAATTAAAGGAGAATAAAAGCATTTTAGTTTATTTATGTGTAGCATTCCAAAAATGGCCATTTTTTGGATGATCTCAAGAATTCGTCTTAAAATATTTATATTATTATTTTTTTTTTAATTTAATTTTCTAAAATTCCAAAATTATTTCAAATATGGCACTAATGCAGTGTCATTAAGTGATCCTTGGGCCACCATGCCTATATAGCGTCATATGTGTAGCATTCCAAAAGTGGTTATTTTTTGGTTGATCTTCTCAAGAATTCGTCTTAAAATTTGATTATTTTTTTAAATTAAATTTTCTACAATTCCACATTTATTTTAAAAATGACACTTATCTTACTTGTCGTTAAGGACTCATTGAGCTATCATTCCTACTTAGTTTGGTATATTTACTTAGGTCCATGGATTAAATATTGATCATAATTATTTACTATATATGAAGTATTAGCACTGTAAAATGTGTAACATTGTTCTGTTATCTGTAAAATGAGGTCTGTTACGAAATGTGGTTCTGGTCTCTGCTAGTTAAATACGAATTTAACTTCACACACATAAATTACTTTTCCCACACAAGCACTTATTTCCAATACTCAAAACAGTTGAAAATTTTTAAAAGCAACGTTTGCAATAGAATATATACTAGACTTGAAAGATCTGCAACATTTGCATGATCTGTTTGCAACGAAGGATAAATTCCGCTTATATTTTATTTATATTGGATATATGAGTTTTGCACCTCATCTATTAAGATGGGTTGATTCTTAAAAAATGTAATTAAATAAAAACATTTATGTTTCGTAGGATGTACCACAAGGCAGTCATTTAGGACCGATATTATTTTGACTCCTTATGAATGATCTTTCATTTATAATTAATCACTCTAACATTTTAATGTATGCGGATGACGTAAAAGCAATTATTTCTTTCGTAATCTTGTTGAGCAACAAAGATTTTTTTCAATATAATTTAAATAATTTTGCCACTTGGTGTAATGTAAACCTAATGGAACTAAATGTTTAAAGATGTAAATATGTATGTGATTTTTACTAGACTTGATGTATCAAATGGTTGTTATTCGATGAATGGTGAAAATCTGAACTATTTGAATCATTAAATGATCTTGGAGTTTTTCTGGATAGAAAAATGGGTTTTCGCACTCATATGACGTTAACAGTAAACAAAGTAATTGGTGTACTGGGATTCATTATACGTTGCTGTAAGAAATTCTGAGACCCATATATTACTAAGCAGCTGTTTACAACGTTAGTAAAGCCTATATAGGAATATGGTTGCATCATATGGGATCCGCAAATCCAAGTGTATGTAAACGCTATTGAATCTATTAAAATTTGTTTTTCTGTTTATGCAAATGCAATCTTTTTTGTTTTAATTATAAAATGGCAATATCTCTTCAGAATTCCTTCTTAGTAAAATAAATTGCATTTCGTCCTTCTATAAATTATAACTTTTTATATACTAAGCTAGCGGACCCGGCGAACTCCGCTTCGCCCCAATTTTTAGCCTTGAGACAAACTTTAGAGTAATAATACAACACAAATATTTAAATCTTCAATGCGATTTATTTGAATAGAATTAGTAGAGAGCGATTTGATGAACAATGTTTAACGATTTGTTTTCCGGCGCAAAAGCAAATAACGAAGACGGTTTCCCAACACGCGAACATGCAACGTATAGCTGACCGTGCGAACAACAGGGAAATTCGTGATTAATCCCACAGACTTCTAGTGATTGGCCTTGCGACACCTGTCAAATTGCGCCAAGTCTAAGTCAACGTATGTAACGCCATCTATCGGAGTTTGGCTGAGAACTTTCTACTTTTTCATTTGAAAAGCCATTTAGGAATAATTTTACGCACAATTTCATACAAAAACATGATTTTCGATTTTTCCAATTTTCCGACTTTTCCAGAGGGATTTTCCAAAATCCGTAAAAACCTTCTCCTCGAAAATACGAACAACTGACAAAAAATTTTACAGAAATCGGCACAGCCGTTTTCATTTTATGAATTACTATACATTTTTTACACCATTTTTATATACATACATACATACATATATAGATGTTATAATACAAATTATGTAAATTTCGGTGGTTTATGTAGAATTTTTAAAAATTTTAACTTTTTATTTGTCTACATTGACTTGAATATAAAACTTAATGAAGTGAGGAAAGATATCATTTTACATGTTGATTTTGTATCATTTTCTTAAAATTGTATTTTCTTAAAAACTGAAACTAATTTAGAATTTCTCCCTTTTAAAAATTTAGTTATTTTCCAACATTTTTTAGAACCGTTAGACAAAATTGAAATGAATTTGGACTAAAATATATTTCAGTCTGTAATTAGGTGGAAAGTAATAAGCCTATTTAACTGCTTCAAGATACAGTTTAATTGTAAACGTATTTGGACCTAATAGATAAAAAATAATAAGAAAAAAAGTCAACTTTGAATTTTTTGTTGTAATATCGTTTTGCATTTTCTGTGACAAAAGAAATAAAAGAAAGGGGTTCTACGTAAAAATAGGGTTTTATTCAATTTTCATGACACAAAGTACATAAAGGGTGTTATTTTGAGAGATGTACAATATCAAATTTGAATACATAGTAAATACCAAACAACAAAATGTCTTTACTTTAAAAGTAACTTCAGGGTGGGCCTAACTAAGGACTAGTGGGCTGTCTAATTAAAAGCGTTTATTATTTTTTATTTTCAAAGTTAATATTTATTTATTTATTTATTCAACTTCATTGTATTTTTTTTTTGTTGGCAGATCAGAACATTTTATAATGTCACCATACTTAGTCAAAAAATATGTAAACATTTTTATATTTTATGTAAAAGCTCATTACAGTGAGCGCTCTTTTAAGCTCAGTTCACTTTACTGTCGTTTTTTATTTCAATACCTCAATATATTCATATATAAATTTTTGTTAATAACTTTTATCAAGCTGAATGTAAGGGTGTGAAAACAAATTTTTCTGTCAAATGAATCCCACATAAATTTTAACTATTGCGACTATTGCACAAAAAACTTTGTCAATATACGTATGTACATAAGTATGTAAATAGGAATTTTAACTAGATTTAGAAAATAATGTCGTCATTGGTAACTGTTTTGTGCCTTATATGTTTCTTATCTTGTAATGCTATGCAGAATTAGCAAAAAGTTCTTACTAGCTGGTTTAATAAAACTTCTTTGCGAACTTAATTGATTAGGTTCAAAATTTAGATGACTTTTTAAACTTCATTAAGCATTTTCCAAATTTAGGAATTTTTAATGTGGAAGGCTTTTTGCACACAATTTCAAAATGTACTCACTATCTGAGCAAGTTTTTTCAACGTTGTCCAAAGCTGCTTTTATTTTAATATGCTACTTAGTTTAACTGCAAACGTTTTAATTTATATTAATAATTCAAAATTTAATTTTAAAATTACTAAAAATATTTTAAAAAAATCTAAAACCTTCACAGTATTATAATAAAAAACGTGTGAATTATTGTCACTTATTTAAAGAACAAAACGAGTGTTAGCATTATTTCTTCCCTGATAGTTCCCAGCAAAAACTTTACTTAAAATTTAAATTGCAAAAGCTTATTACATGCATTGTTTTGTAGCTCTATTGCATTATTAGCATTACTCATTATCGTTTAAACATTAACTCATTCCTAATGTATTTTGTGTAAACTTATTGTTATTAAGAATTTTAAAAATAAAACTGTAATCTGTGTTTTTATCGTTTAAAGAAAATTTAAAACAGTTATTTTGTTTACTTTTTGTTACTACATGTTTTTTGAATTATTTTATAATAAACAGGACTTATTTTTGGTATCGTATTTAAATAATTTATAATAGATTCGTTTTTGTCTCAGTAAACAAAAATAAGTAGTTATTTTTTGTCATAAACGCTTAGTTTTCGAGCAGTTTGCCGGCAAACGTTATGTTGCCATACAAATTATATCTAGGAAATATTTTTTACATTAAAAAAAACGTAAGCCATATGTGTTCTACGTTATGCAGATCTATCTTAGTTTGAAATTTCATCGAAGTCGTTATGTTATTTAGGTGATGCATAAATTGTCCCTTGGAGTGAGTCACCCGTAATATTTAGGAGTATGAAAAAAGATGTTGACCGATTTTCAGACCTACTCAATATGCACACCAAATTTTATGAAAATCGGTCGAAGAATTTTATATATTCGATTTGCCTTGAATACATTAAACTTTAATATATTACATTAAATAATTTTGTATATAAAAAAAATAATAACTGTTTTTCAATTAAGATTTACAAAAGTAGTAGAAAAAATCAATAAATTGATCGACAAGTGCAAAAGTCCTACAAAACCTCACATTATGAAAACTTATGCATAGCCGGCTTCGATCGGGCTTAAAGGTTTTGCCCTCTTTTGTATAAAAAACAGCGACTTAGCTAGCTATATAGCCGGCCTTCGGGCGAGCTTAAGGATTTTCTCATTTATAGTATTACAAACAGCGGATTCGCAAACTTAAATTTCTTTGCATAACCGTTCTTCGACCGGGCTTAAGGATTTTCTTCTCTATGACTACTAAAACATTTATATATTCGTAAAATTATCCCCGCTTCTAAATGGGTAATAAATTGTTTTAAAATTTTATATATTCTGAAAGATCTATTCAAGAGATTTCAAATGACACCAACATTGCCAATATACATATATTGACAAATGCTGTGAAATGCAGTGTTTCCGAATATGTTACCACTTAATTTTTTTTTAATTTGTAAGTTAAGTTTTTGCTGGGTTGAATCTCGTAAATGTTAAATTTATAGTTACAAATATTGTTAATATTTTTTTATAAGATAAAGAATAAACATGATTTTTTTGTAATACATATACTTCTCACAAGTTAATAAAATATTTTTTTTTTTTAATTAAGATTTTTAAGATTTCGACATTTGAAGATTTTTCTACAAAAACTTCAGGCATGACTGACGTATTTGGAATTTTGCAAAGAAAAAATTTTTATAAATAACTTTAAGAACTGTTGCAATTTTCAAGGAAACCCATCTTATATTATGATATGTAATTAAACGTCTGTTGAACTACAAATTTTTTTACTTATAGCGCTGGTTAACAGATATTTAAGGTCTTTGTATTGTTGATTTGCACCACCAACAATATTGAAATATGTCTCCTTTGGGTTATTTAGCGGTCTCGGTCTAGTATATAATAATTATGTTGGCTTATTTAAGGTGTAAGAGGTATTTGGATATTTAGTGACATTCAGATACCTACAAACATTAACAAATTTTTAATAAATAAAATGAAAAAAAAAATAATAAAAACTGAAGGCCAATCTGCTAAAAGCTTCTATTACACTACATACATATTTGAATAAGTTAAAGAATTTATTAAGACCATACATTAGCACACATAGATAATTAGAATGCTTTTAAATTTGACCTACTTAATTTCGAAAAAAAAGTGGACGTTATTACAACACCAAAAAAGGGTACTTACACAAACACACACGCACCCATTAATTTGCGTAAATAAAACAAAATAAAGACGTCAATAAGTCAGGCAACACTATACGTCATAGAACACAACAAATTTACAGTTGTGTGTTTCCGATTGCACTAATTTTTATATATTAAACTTTGTATATTTTTTCTCCTCATATTTAAAAAACTTTTAATGATAAAACTATTTTAAAACCAAACACTTTGTTTGGCAATATTTGTACACTTTTTTCAGCCTATTGAAACGGCATACGATAACTTTAAACAAGTTCTGCTGCTGAGGATAAAAGGCAGCGAGTTTAGTCTTATCTTTTGTAAAAAAAAAGGAATTTTAAAAACTATGGTTATGTTACATGTACCATATTAAAACACACTTTTCTTCGATAACACTTGATTAGAATTTTTTTTATATACAAATTTTCCAATTTTAACTTGATTCGTTTTCATTATAAAGTAAAAAATTTCAGGCTGTGAAATTGTCTGAATGTTTTCTAACAGCCGCTGCCTAAGTTTATTTGTTTGTCTCGTATGGATACAACTTTTTTTTGCAAATTCTCAAATATGACTACAGAAATTTAAGATTTTTTACTCTTTCATTTTTCATTTATCTTTTTGTTTTTTCTTATTGCTCTGTATATTTTTGTTGACATTTATAAACGATGGTGCCACTTAAGCTGTTTTTTACAATATCAACGATTATAATGAAATACCGGATTTAAATTAAAATCTGGAGGCTTTGTCGAAAAAATTATATATAAAAGCATATTATATTGTGTCACCATGTAGGTACAACTTTACTCAGCACTTACACATGAAAGTAATTTAATGAAATTCGCAAAACACTAACGGTCCAATTCATAAAAATTAAATAAGCTTTATAAGTCAAATTTCCATAGTAAATCAATTTAATAACCCCTTAATAACTTTTATGAATAAGGCAGTAACACTTCTTCACTAACACACTCACATTTTTTTACTTTCCAAATTATTCAAAATCTCTGGTATATTATTTTTTAACAAATATTACACACCCTTAAAATAAATTAAATTGTCTCATTTTTAGAATCATTTGGTTATAAATCAATCATTTGGTTATATAAATCAAAACGTTAAATATGAAAACGCGTAAATTGCAGAGCATGCAGTGTCTTTTTGTAAATCGTACGTAAACCTGGCCGATAATTTAAATACATTAAGGGCCATTATTACAACTTGCCGACAAAGTTCATGTTAATAAAAGGTAACTTTTGTTAACGTGAGCAATAAACTGACCATTAAGTATTTTTCGTTATTACAACCTGCCTGTAAAATAAATTGTATATATTTTAAAGTATGGCAGCACCAATGCAAATGCTGAACAAATTTATTAGTTTTTAAAGTGGCAACGACAAGCAAATAGTAAACAATTCCCTTATACGGTAGAAAATATGGTAACTTTTAATTATAAACCTCACGTTAAAAGTTAAAGGTAGAGTGATCTTCCCTTTAACTTATCGGACACTTTTAGGTTAAAGTGAAGTTGTAATAACGAAAAACTAGTTATCTGTCCGATAACATCCTAACTTTAGTTATTGGTAAGTTATAATAATGGCCCTAAGGGCCATTATTACAACTTGCCTTTAGTTAAAGGTAGGATAAATAGCTTAGAATTATTAAAACTTCCATTTTTTATTGTAATTATAGTTAACAATAATATCTAATAGTTAAAAAATAATAAATGAGAGCTTTATAACGCAAAGCCATTTATCGGTCCGACAAAATCCTGCCTTTAACTAACGGCAAGTTTTAATAATGGCCCTTAATAAACTTTTTTAAATTTAAAACTTAAGCTAGGCAAATAACATGTTTTCCTAATTCAAAACTTATCCTTTAGTAAGTTCTACCTTTTACAAACAATTCGTAATATTTTTTTAATGTATTTATGTATATTAATAAGAATTGTACCCTTAATAGTATGAAAAAATAAAAACAAATTGAGCAATAATTTTAAAATGTTTATTTTATTATGTTTTTAATTTTTTTAATTCTATCAACATATTGTTTTTATAAATCATTATTTATGATTTCATAAATTGTAGGCTGTTAAATAAATTGCAAATTTAAATTTTTTGTTTATGTATTGAAAATTTTTTTTATTGTTGACTAAAAAGTAAAATTTTTTTAATAAAAAAAAAAAAAAGAACAATTACAATAAAGTTTTATATTATCATAGATTAGAGTAAAAGAACTATGTTAGTTTATTTGGTTTATTCGAGAGACTAGATTTATTTTAATGTCACAAAACACTTAACGAACGAGTGATTTCATTTGGTTGTCAGCATTAAATGCTTTGTATAAATTAAAAAAAAACCGAATGTAACAATTGTAATAAAAACGTTTTATAAATTTCATATTATTAAATGACTAGATTGTGTGCACCTTAAAATAACACCTATCCTTAATACTTTTTATTTATACCAAATTATTATTATTATATTATAACTTACATATCTGCAGACTTTTGACAAAAAAACTTACTTAAAATTTTTGATTTTTTAGGAGAAAAAAAATCAAAAGCAATTAATTTTCAGTTGATTTTTTTGTGTTCTAATATCTCTTATTTTATAACTCATATCAAGACATGGATTAATTTAAGCCAATTAGAATTTTTTGAACAGGCATAAAAACAATAACAAGGAAAAAGATAATAATACATTTAACTCTTTTTAAATACGTGATACCACATAAAGTATTTTACATAGAAATATGGCGATCAGTACAAACATAGCGAATCGAAGATTTTACTTTTTTGATTAAGAACACTGAAACGTTCTTTTATCAAAATTCTACAAATAAGTATGTAATTATAAGAATAAAAAATGGCATATCAGTTTTACTACTCCGAACATAAAAAAAATGTTTCTTGACAACGTGTTCTCAGGAAAATGGTTAATGTTTATTTTTATTTATGTATTTCGAAAATTTATTCTTCAATTTAAAGCTTTCAAAAAGTTTTTAAAAGCCAATGGATTCCTAAAACTGTTCGTATGCATATCTATTTGAGAAAAACTTTATGAGTGCATTGAGAAATTTTTATATTTCAATATATAAAAGAGTTTGTGCAATTTATAAAAATTGATTACATGATTCTAATACATACTTTCTTTAGATTTTGTAAACTAAATTCAGTTCGTTATTAGGAAAATAATACCTGACCTTGGTTTGACTTTTCGTTTAAGAAAGAAATAACTTTGTCCAATGTATTTTTTTAAATCCATTCAGTTTCTTGTATACTGATAGTGTGAATTAATAATTAACATCAATAAAAAAATTTCGTTATACTTGATATTTGCTTCAAATTTTTACTTTGTGGGAAAATCCGGCCAATAGTTGATATAATATCTGTGTGTTGTACCTTCAAATAATCGATCCAGCCAGTTACTAAGGCCGTCTAGTAAATTTGTCTCCAAAAGAATTTTAGGCTCATTCTCATCTGAATCGTCAGAGTTTCCAATCGTAAAAAAAGTGCCACTCTCCGGATCATCGGTACGCACCATCTGTCTAGTTATTTTTTCCATTCTTTTAACACCCCTAGTAGTTTCGGGATGTTTGGCATGGTACATACAAAAGTATTTGCGATGACCATTTAGAGCTATAACTGTACCTACACAATTTCTAGGATTGATTTGTAAATTCTTCGTTTCGCAAAGAGACAATCTAAGCAGTTCGGAGTACCAGGACAAACCCTTTTCGATTAGCATATGACCAAAGATAAGAGTTTTGTTTTTCCTGTAAGGCCATACGGATTTATGAAAAGGTGGTATTAGTTTTGTGCGTGTTTGCAAATCGGTTATTAATATAATGGTCCTGCAACCGGGTTTAAGCAAACGTACCATACCGTTGTACTTCTCAGCCCTTAATTCGTGCAATTTCAGTTCAGGCACATGTTTACTTTGTTTTGTTACAAGCTTGGAATTAATTTGACCTTTGGCTTTAAGATTTTCTTCTTCGGCGCGTACAAAGTAAACCATAACGTAGCCAACAGCAAACATAAAAGCTATAGTTCCCATTAAGGACAAAGTTGCCAATATGTGCTCCTCTTCAATGGAGTCCAAAATATATTCGTAAAAATACAATGCCTTTGATAGCCATTCGTGTATAAAACCTTGTGCATGTTCGTCCAACAGATTTTTTACAAAAGCTTCATAACTTAAAGCTTCAGATGTTTTTAGCAGTTTTTGTATAGTATGATCTATGCGCTGTTTAGTGTGATTAATAAGATGATCCGAGGACTGATGACCGGAATTGTGCAAGTCCAAATTGGCATCGTTAACCCATTCGTATTTAACGTGCGAGTTGTCACGACGCCACAAAACCACAATACGCAATAGTTTGTCGTCATTCGAGCCCTTTGATATGGCATTAATAAATTCTATTTGTTTTTCTTTAAAAATATAAGCAAAACGTACTTTGTCCAAACTAAAGCCGCTTTGTAAAGCAATATTTCTTAGAGCACCACGAGCGAAATTGTGTTCATCTGAATTTTCTGTTATAAGCACTACACAAAGACGTTTACGTGGCCTATTCCATTCGGCTGGACATATACCTTCTAATATCTCCTGTGAAGATAGTCGGGGTAGTGTTAAATATTGATTGGAGGATATAATACTGTTAAGAGTCTGAGCTGGAATCTCAGACATAGACACACTAGCCACAGGACGTTCTACATACTCATTGAATAACAACAAAGTGTCGAGTTTTGGATGTATTTGAAAGCGTCGCTTAATTTCTATACAATTGGGCTTTTCCAAATACACAAAACCAAAAGCCACTCTGCTACGAAATGCAAATGCAGCTATTAAATATCTCAGTCTGGTCTGATTCCTGGGTTCCAATATTAACGCCCTCACCTTGTTATCCATCCAACCATTAAGAAATGCATCAATATTGTCGTCATCCACAATTGTGCCTAAGCGGAAAGGCATTTTCTTGCGTATAAAGTCCACCACCTTTTGCGAAGTCAACGTCGTTTCACGGTATATGTAATTGTGGCCATTTAAAACTAGCACCAGACTAGGCAAGTCACTTAAACCGGACATACGAAATAGACGTTGTTCATGGGCCGCATTAACAGTGGCAAATTGTATCCCTAAGGGTTCTAAAATCTCTATCAACTTTTTGAACGCACCTACCATATGTGTGCACCTAAAGCACCAGTCATTGTAAAACATTAGTATATATGGCACTATCTGGCTTTTTGGTAGTATAATTTGCTCATAATACTTTGTGGTTATTGAAAGTTTGTGGTATACACTTATGTCATGGTCGAAATAAAATTTTTTACCAAAGAACTCTTCCAAAGGATCGGCTGCATACCTGCCATACTGACTGTAGTCATGTTTTTGCTTAAACATATGAGAATCTTCACTGGTTACTCCATGTTGATCATAAAGCCGTCTTCGATCCGCATCACTTAAAAGCTCGTAGGCCTGTTTAATTTTCACAAATTGTAGTTCTGCATCGGGGTTTTTGTTTTTGTCAGGGTGCCATTCTTTTGCTAATTCTTTATAAGCTTTTCGTATCTGTTGGGTATTTGAATGTCTGTCTATGCCCAGAACTTTATAGGGATCTTCAGATACCGACAAAACTGCTTTAGCTCCATAGCTTAAAAAGAAGAAAATAAATATATACTTTAGCTGCAAGACATCCATCCCAGAAATCCTTGTTTTGTATTCAAGAAAAAATAAAACTAAAATAAAATTTTTGTCCTACTCAATTAATCAATATGTATATATGTACTGTGACATGTACTAGCAGTGATGGTAACATGTAGATTTTCAGTCTTTTTCTAGCGATTTTTTACTAACATAATTACAATTACATGTTACACACCCAATTTAGATTTTTTAAACCATGATTTCTTTTAATCTCTCAAAGAAGGTGACAAAATACCTTTTTATTTATTTTACTTTTATATATAGGACTTTAATTATATAATTCTTCAGCATATAACACTAAGAATGAGACAAATAAATTAAAATAAATTTTTAAGAGATTGGCAAATTTTGTAAGAAACAATTTGTATATTACGTAATCATATGAATTTTAAAAATATATTATAAAAATATATTCATGATTTTTTAAAAGTATATTCGATTAATGTTCTCTATATGTATATTTACACAAATTATTTTTATATAAAAATTTATTTTGTACAAATTTGATTTTCTTGTAATTTTATTTTTTAGTAGATTTTTTGCTTTTTATTTATTTGAAACAGTATCTGTTCCTTTAAAAAAGAATAAAGCGTAACAAGTAAAATAAAATAGTCCAATTCACAATCTTTTGTATTTGCAATTGCAAATTTTCATCATTGCAAATATATTCTATTTGTGCATACTTTGTTACTGTAAATTAAAAATATACTCTACTCTTTTGCAAATGCACTGATGCAAGACCATTTGCATATTTGAGACCCAATACCATGTTGGTTTAGTTATTTTCCTAAATTTAGTCTCATATGGACCCAAAAGTATTTTTACAATAGGAGTGATACTAACACATTTCTTTACAATTCAGTAGCTAGACTTTTTTCCACAGACTATATTCTGTGCTCTCTTCTTATAACATAACTAATAAAATGTACACACAAATAGAGGTGCAAGACGTATTGTTTTTAGCAGTACATGTACTGTTTTTTTTTTGTTGTACTTTTTTATGTACAACACCCAAAACAGTATGCAAATTTACTGTTTTTCACACTTTGTACTGTTTTTATCAATATTTTTTATATATAAAACAATAACATTTCTCTATTTTAATATTTCATAAACAAATTTTTATCAGTGTAAAAAAATTTGAAACACTATGTAATAGTTAATAAAGCACATCGCTTGTTAACAACGTTGTTACTGTTTTTTGTGTATTCACATTTTTGAAAAAACAGTAAGTTCATGATTGAAAGAACTTCAACTTTACAAAATTTTGAGTTACATTTAAAAATTACGGTAAGATAAATTTGATATACTCTTATAAGTTTATAGTTGATTTAAAAAAACTATTTATCAGATAGTTCAACTGCAGATGTAGAAGAAATAGCTTGCACGCCGTATTCCAAACGAAGGAAGCAAATTGGTAATCGAAGTAAATATAAATTTGAACAGATTAATAATTGACGTAAAAATAAATTTTAAGAAATTTGGAAAAACCACTTCAACTGGATTGCAAGAGCTAATGAAGAAACCATGGATATCAGTGAAATAAATAGTTATAATTTCTTTTTAAAAAAATGTACTGTTTTTTTCTTTATTTACTGCTTTTTCATCGTGAGTGTACTATTTCTTCGAATTTCAAATCTGGCTACCCTACATACAAAGTATAAACATTTTAAATACCGAAGAAGGTGTGTGAAACCCTTATAATAATCAGATAAGTAGACGTGGTTAAAATATATATATTTCTTATGCATTGATTTGATTCATAATTTTGTTTTGCAATTGGAGCTATATGCTATTAAAATTATGTTAAAAAATTCCACTAATTAACACAATTATATCAGTCACATTTTAGTAGGTGGACGTAAAGTGGATATAAAATCTATCAATTTATTTAAATTATAATACACAACCACATACAATTTAAAACCTTTAAAATAAACAAATACAAAAAAGTAGGCGTATCAAAATAACATCTTCTAAAGAATTTAAGTTTGATAATAAAGCATAGTCATATTTTTATTTAAAAATATATGAATTTAATCAATAGCCTTATATGGGAAATAAGCGTTGAAGTGGGCGTTTAGTATTACTTTTTTTTTGCCAGAAAACTACACTAACGAAATTTCAGCAAATTTTAATAAGAGTAGATTATGCTATATCTTAGAGATGGCCGTTAAAAAAGTGTGTCAAAGTAATTTCTGCTAATGCATTCAGATATTGGATAGTCCCTTATTCTATCAAAATGTTTTTGTAGAGATTATACGAATTTAAGAAAAAAATTTAAGTGCGTTTTCAAGTGGTCGTGTCATCTTTATTTTCTGATATAATAAAAACTTTAACCAGAAAGCTACTTATACAAAATATTAGCTTGTACATATAATTCTGTTGTTATGATGAGTTTTTTAATTTCATTAATGGTAGATTGTGTGAGAAGTGGGTTTTAAAGTTGGCGAATCAGACTAATGAAATCAATTTGGATTTTGTATTTAAAAGTACTTAATTCTTCCAAAATCTTTGTTCATGTAGTTGGCGATAAAATGGGAGTGTCACTTTCTTTTTCTATCAATGTAGTGACATTGACTAAAACGCTATATTTACGAAATTACAATATAGTAAATAAATTCTGTTGACTATGTAAGAAGTATGCTTAAAAGTTAGCGTGTCAGAAAAAATTTATAATTCCTAATTTTAGAGCCAATTTGGGGGAAAAATTTTTATTGGCCTTAATACCCAAAAAACCATATTACATAGAACCAGTAGGAGCACTTTATTCGGATGTGACAAATATTTAACACCCAACACAAATTTTGTGTAATTTTATAGCACAAATTTTATTATTTCGATATCAACAGTAATAGCTATGGAATAATCTCTTTATACTTAAATATGTATTACTTTCTTTGTGTAACATCGATTTGCTATTAATTTATTTCCTTAAATTTATTTTTACAATGAGACCTTAAGTATTTCTAAATTAAAAATGATACTACTGACCCTTTTTTAATACAATGGTGTATTTGTATGGAAACTGAAGAGCGTAATAAGGTACCCAGAGGTAGGTAAACAATTTTAGCTTAGTGTGGGCATGGCACTCCTAATTTTAAAATTATATAATTAATGTTTAAATGAAACTTTGATAATCTATTACAGATTAAATTTTGTTTTATTTTTGTTCCATATAGAAATAATTTGAATTTAAGATAAAGCGTTTAATTGGTTGTGGGCATTAAAGTGGGCGTGTCACCTTAATTGTTTGGAATTATACTTATATTGACGAGAAATGTATATATGCATCATCAGACATCTAATTCTAAAAAAATAAAACTATAGATCCTAGGTGTGACTTAAAATATTATGGACAACCAAATAGTTAATTTTTCTCAATTTTATGGATAGAGTTCTGAAAGTAGAATGTAGAAATGCATAATGTCATTCCGTTTAAAATTTCTACAATTTGGATTTCTGACCCCACAAAGTATTATATTTATCCTAAAAACTTCTGACAAGAGGGTTCTATTGAATTATGTCCATCAGTCCGTATTTTGGTTGAAATCAACTTTTAAAGGCCCCCATATATTACTCAGATCTATATATATGTGGTGTCGACCTTTTTCCAACTTGGATTTTACACTTTTTTAATAGTTAACTACATTGCAATGGTCAAGCGCTTTCATTTGATACTAATATTGTGGGATAATATTCGCCATTAGGATGCCATCATCTTTTAAAACTCAAACCATTTCAATTCATTCCCATATTCGCTCTCTCGGTTGTATAGAATCAGAAAAATATCGTTTTCCTTTTGTAAATTTTAGGAAAATCACCGAAGTAGTTGTACTCTGGTGCTTATATCTCAGTTTTTTTCAAACCGATTTGTAAGTCTTTTTAAGAAATAATTCCTGAGATTACGGCCTTTACCTGTGGTGCACAAGGGTATATATAGCTTTGTCATTCCGTTTGTAATTTCTACATTTTTCATTTCCGACCTCATAAAGTATATATTTTCTGAAAGCTTATGAATAGAGTAGTCGATTAAGCCCTGACCGTCTGTCCGTCTGCCCGTGTGTTGGTTGAAATCAACTTTTAGAAGCAACTATATGTTCCTCAGATCTGTGTATGGTATCAATCTCTAGGAAATATCCGGGAATGAATCGCTATTGAAAGTCAGCACAATCGCCCCATAAATTTCTGAGATATGAGTAAAAAGCCACGACCACATCGTTTTTTTCACAATTACAACAACAACCTACATACATACTGGTTAAAGTAAACGTGGCATCGAATCCCAGCTGAGCCAAATTTTTTTTTTTATTTTATATATTATTTATATTTTTTTTATATATTTATTTTTAATTTTTTTAAAAAGTTTTCTTAAAAAATTTTTGTAAACTATTTTTTTAAATTTTTTTAAAATATTTTTTTGTAATTTTTGTTGTTGTTTATTTTAATATATTTTTTTTTAATTTTTTTTTAGAAAAATATATACGTAAACTCAATTTATAATTTTACAATGGGATGTTTTTATATATGTATGTTTTTTACATGTATGTACGTAATTTATATGAGATGAATGGTGATACAAACAATTGTTATTGCATGACTACACGCAAAGAAAAAATATGGTTGTAGTAACCATAATCGAAGAGCAACATACTATGATTGAATTGTATGATTATGTTTAAAATAATAATGGTTACCAGTTATCATTATTATGTTTAATTTAAGTATCATTCAATAATCATATATATGACTAAAATTGATATCGACAATCTTTGCTTTTTTACGGCAAATAATTGTCTTTTGCTGTAACATACACATATTAATTGTACTCACCAATTTAATTGCAATTTTTATACCAATATTTTTTTAATTTTTCTCGTTTATTTTTAAATTTTCTTTAATTTTTCAAAATTTTTGTTCCTTTTTTTGACATTTCAAAGTTTTAAAATAATAAAAATTTATTCAGCAAGAAGAAGAACAATTGAAATCAAATTATTATTAAAAAAATCATAGCTTGATTATTTTGTAATCATACTGTTGTCTCATTTATTATTTAATGATTATTTTTAATTTTTAATGATTTTGAATATAATATTATTTTTGTCGCATTAACTTTCTTATATCATACTATTTTTAAATGATAACTATTTTGAAATTTTTACGAAAACTTAACATTAAATGTTACAATTCAAACAAATGCTTGATTATCGTGACAAAATATATGATGAAATGAAACAAAAATAACTATTACTTGTTTTCGACAACCAAATATTGTTTTAGAAAAAATAATATGACCGTGGTGATCATGTCGTAACCATGATTTTTCTTTGCGTGTAGCCTTCTAGAATCCTTTTGTTTAAATGTTTGGGGCACATGCATTATGTCCGAAGATACACAATTACCAATTTTATCTGTTTTTAACCCTTTTCCCTTCAAAAATTTTTTTTGTGTTAAAATTAGGGATGAGAATTTCTTAAAAACAACAAGGCCAGCTGCTGTAGCAAGAGAGAGTCTTTAGGCAGTCTTGATTCTTTAGCTAATTATTATTAGCTAAATCCTCTGAACTGCGATTATCTTCAATTCATATTCATCATTTGCATGTTTAGATCAAAATATCTTAATCGATAATTATAAACGCACCACTACACTCACTACCCCTTTTATATATGTACTTAGCAACATGTTTTAGAATCGTCATTTTAAATAAATAAAATAGATTGCATTTTTGTTAAATAATAAAAATTTCCTCTTATGAAATTGAAATGAGGGAATGATATTTTTTATGTATGTGAATTTTGTATATATGTTAATTATTAATTGTTATATATATTATGGTTGGGTGGGCAAAAAGGGAGTAAACACCTGACTCTCGTGAAAAATAGGGAGTACAAAAAGTACCATAAAAATTTAAAAAAGTACCATTTTGGTCGCCTGAAATATTTTTATTCTTACCTTGTATCAATAGTTTCTAATTTCAAAATTCTAGCTTAATAATCGTAGAAAGTACAAAAAGTATCATAAAAAATTCAAAAAAGTACCATTTTGGTCGCCTGAAATATTTTTATTCTCACCTTGGATCAATAGTTTCTAATATCAAAATTCTAGCTTCATAATCGTAGAAAGTACAAACAGTACCATAAAAATTCAAAAAAGTACCATTTTGGTCGCCCGAAATATTTTCAGTCTGACCTTGGATCAATAGTTTCTAATTTCAGAATTCTAGCTTCATAATCGTAAAAAGTACAAAAAGTACCATAAAAAATTCAAAAAGTACCATTTTGGTCGCCTGAAATATTTTTATTCTTACCTTGTATCAATAGTTTCTAATTTCAAAATTCTAGCTTAATAATCGTAGAAAGTACAAAAAGTATCATAAAAAATTCAAAAAAGTACCATTTTGGTCGCCTGAAATATTTTTATTCTCACCTTGGATCAATAGTTTCTAATATCAAAATTCTAGCTTCATAATCGTAGAAAGTACAAACAGTACCATAAAAATTCAAAAAAGTACCATTTTGGTCGCCTGAAATATTTTCAGTCTGACCTCGGATCAATAGTCCCCTATTTCAAAATTCTGGCTTCATAATCGTAGAAAATACAAAAAGTACCATAAAAATTCAAAAAAGTACCATTTTGGACGCCTGAAATATTTTCAGTCTGTCCACGGATCAATAGTCCCTTATTTCACAATTCTGGCTTCATAATCGTAGAAAATACAAAAAGTACTATAAAAATTCAAAAAAGTACCATTTTGGACGCCTAAAATATTTTCAGTCTGACCACGGATCAATAGTCCCTTATTTCACAATTCTGGCTTCATAAACGTAGAAAATACAAAAAGTACCATAAAAATTCAAAAAAGTACCATTTTGGTCGTTTGAAATATTTTCAGTCTGACCACGGATCAATAGTCCCTTATTTCACAATTCTGGCTTCATAAACGTAGAAAATACAAAAAGTACCATAAAAATTCAAAAAAGTACCATTTTGGACGCCTGAAATATTTTCAGTCTGACCACGGATCAATAGTCCCTTATTTCACAATTCTGGCTTCATAATCGTAGAAAATACAAAAAGTACCATAAAAGTACTTTTTAAGGTTTTCCATATTAATGTTCAAATCGAAGTTTAAAATATTTAAATATCTGTTTAACAAAAAATATTTTAATATACTCGATTTAAAATGAATAAATCTACTCTTTTTTACATAAAAATAAATAAATATGTTCCAAAAGTACGAAACTGTTTTGCCGACTTTTATCCTCTTTCTACTCTGTTATAAATGTGTTTAAATTTTTCTAAATTATATAATATTTTATGTCTAGTGAAATCCCTATTGCAGGTTTAATGCAAATTTGCCCTGTAATATGGAATTATACATAAATTTTCCCCCCTTTTGGTACCTTTTTTGTCCACCAAAAAGTGTCCAAAAATTTCACCTAAAAATTTGTCCATTTTATTCAAGGCGATAATAATTATCAAAGATTTTTACCCCTCAAACTTAAAAAAGGGCCAAAACCTAAATAATATTTTCTTGTGGATTAAGTAATACAATTTAAATTTTGTGTTTAGAAGTTACATAGGGTATAAAAAAGTACCAAATTATAGTACCAAATTCAAAAAAAGGCCAAGACAAGATTTTACCCAATTAAAGTACGAATTTACATTTAATATTTTTAAAATAAATAAGTACAGTTGTGCTCTTTTGTTCAAATAGTATCAACTAAACCTAATAATAATAATAAATATTTGGTTATAAAAAGCTGACGTCGCTGCTTATGAATTTTTGCGACGGCATACACACGAAAACGCAATCACGAGCTTTCCACAATGAGTTTTTTCATGCTTGTTCAAACGCGTAATTTAAAATAAAGTAAAATTTGTTGCAATTGTCGAAAATCTTGTAACTTTATTTTTCAAAGTGCGAAAATTTAAAACAACTTTACAAGAGATTTATAAATCAAATTTCAATAGAAAATTAGTTTTACAAGCCCCTTATAAATTAGGCAGTTTTATTCAGGTAAAATAACATACTTAAGTGCATACACACACATACAAATATGTATGTATGTATATACATATGTAACGTATGTGTGTGTATGGCAAAATGATTTTCGGAAAAATGTTTAAAGACAGACGTAGTAAAACTCATATTGTTAGTGACAAAACATTGATTATAACTGGAAAATCGAAAAATTAGGGATGATTCTAAGAGAATTTCTTAAAAACAACAAGGCCAGCTGCTGTAGCAAGAGAAAGGCCAGCAGAGCACATTTGTTCTTAGGCAGTCTTGATTCGTTAGCTAATAATTATTTTTGTCAGTGGATACATGAAAAAAAAATCCTCTGAACTGCGATTATCTTCAATTCATCTTCATCATTTGCATGTTTAGATCAAAATATCTTAATCGATAATTATAAACGCACCACTACCCCTTTTATATATGTAGTTAGCAACATGTTTTAGAATCGTCATTTTAAATAAATAAAATAGATTGTATTTTTGTTAAATAATAAAAATTTCCTCTTAATTAAAATGAATTTGTCGTCCTTAAAAGGACGTTTTGTTTCATTGGAGTGTGTATATAAATATTTTTTTTTCTTCCATTCTCGTATAATTTAAGCCTTCTTTTCAGTCTTTTTGGGCAAAAGTACAGCCTGGATGTTTGGCAAAACACCACCTTGAGCAATGGTTACTCCAGACAATAATTTATTCAATTCTTCATCATTACGAATAGCCAATTGCAAATGACGGGGAATAATTCTGGTCTTCTTGTTGTCACGAGCAGCATTGCCAGCCAACTCAAGAACTTCAGCAGCCAAATATTCCATAACGGCAGCTAAATACACTGGAGCTCCAGCACCAACACGTTCAGCATAATTGCCTTTACGCAATAGACGATGAATACGACCAACAGGAAATTGTAAACCAGCACGGCTTGAACGAGTCTTTGCCTTGCCCTTAACTTTGCCACCTTTACCACGACCAGACATTTCTATTTAATTACTTATTACTTTTTCAACTTTGTTTAACAAAACACTTCACTAGAGCACTGAATGCACACAACTAATATCGTTCGCACTAGCGTGAATCGGTATTTATAGTTTTTTTGAGGCTGAACAACAAACGTTGGGGTTGATTTTGATTATGAGGCCAAGTAGATACACACAATGGTTCGGTCGTGCCAAAAAAGGTATATAAGGCGAACATTCGTCGTTGAAAATTAAAATTTGTGAACAGTGTTAAAAGTGTTTGTGAAGTGGAAAGAAGCAATTAACTAACAAAAATTAAATTGTGAAAAATGGCTCCTAAAACCAGTGGTAAAGCAGCAAAGAAGGCCGGTAAAGCCCAAAAGAATATTACGAAGAGTGACAAGACCAGGAAGCGTAAACGCAAGGAAAGTTACGCTATCTACATTTACAAAGTATTGAAGCAAGTACATCCTGATACTGGCATTTCTTCAAAGGCCATGAGTATCATGAATAGTTTTGTTAATGATATTTTCGAACGTATTGCCGCTGAAGCATCTCGTTTGGCTCAATACAACAAACGTTCAACCATCACCAGTCGGGAAATTCAAACTGCTGTCCGTCTATTGTTGCCCGGTGAATTGGCCAAGCACGCTGTCAGTGAAGGCACAAAGGCTGTTACTAAATACACCAGCTCCAAGTAAATTTTATTTACACTCGGATATCGTCGGTCGTATGATTTATTTGTTATTTTTCGTACCAAAAGGTCCTTTTCAGGGCCACAAATTGCATTTAAACCAAAAAGATTTGATATTTCTTCAAACGCGCAGCGCACATTAAAAGTTGATAAGATCTCATTTCACTAGATGAAATGTAATTTGTATGTTTTTTTTTCAATTAAAATTAAGTAACTGAATAAAAAATCCGATCATGGTTTGAAAACAAAAAAAAAAAAACAACGAATCCAAAATCTAGACATTATGAAATTTGTTGGAGTAGGTAATTTGGGTAAGTGAGGTTAGGAGTTTGTACGAAAATGAATTCATTTCAAATTTTTTTTTAGAAACTACTAAAAGTTTCTTTGCTTTAGGATTTGTTGTGGTGAGACAGGGTTGTCAGATATATTTTGCCAAAGCCTCTTTTTTTTTTATTAGTTTTTGACAATAAAATATTTATTTGTATAATTATTAAAATATTTTTTATAAATCGCTGAAGGTAATTTTTATTCAAAACAAATTAAAAATGATCAGTGAACAAAAAAAGTAACAATGTTTGCTATAAAATAGTTAAAAGTGGTGGTACGTAAACAAGCAGGAACAGAATTTTTGTGGTTAGTATTAAACTAATATTGTACACTAGCATATTACGTGCTACTGCGATAGCGCGCGCTGTTACTATTTATTGAAAACGCAATGTTTTTTTGTTACTAAATATTTGTTCGTTAAATTTAGGAAAACTTGTTTTCTGGCTTATTTTATTTAGAGAAACAAAAGTACAGTCGAATAAATATATTTAGGGGATACATTTTCGATCTCAACCAAGATCAATGCTACTGAGTTTCAAAATTTTGGTTTTAAAATACAGAAGATGAAAAACTACTATAAAATAATAAATGTAACATTTTGTCTTTCACTAAAATCTTCACTAAATTTTATGGTTAAAGAAAGTCCATATAAATGAGAAAAAGACAAAAAAAAATTTTTTATATTATTTTTTTATTTTAAATATTATTTATATTTTTATTATTTTTAAAAAAATTTTTTTTTAAATTTTTGTTTTAATTTTTTTTTGTAATTTTTTCTATTTTTTTTTTATTTGTTTTTATTTTTAATATATATTTTTTTGTAATTTTTTTTTTATGTTTTTTACATGTATGTACGTATTTTACATGAGATGAATGTTATTGCATGACTACACGTTGTGAAGGGTATATAAGATTCGGCACGGCCGAATATAGCACTGTTACTTGTTTTTAATATTTTTGTAAATTATAATATTTTAGATGTATATGGAAAAAAATATGGATGAAAAAGAAATTATAAGTGCAATGTTCAGTGTTAGTGTGTGTGTGTCTTTTAGTTTTGCTTTGTTAAGTTACATCTAACCCTCGTAAGACGTCCAAATCTGAAAATAAAAAGAGAATTGTTAAAAAAAATGTGAAAAGTTAGAGAATAAAATATACTTATCTTATCTAGGGCACAAGTTGAAGCGTTGAGTAAATGTCTAATAGGTCTGTAAAGTGGCAGCCATAACACTTGACCCAATTTAAAGAGCTCTTTGAATTGTAGGAAAATTAGTAAAAGTAGTATATAATATAGAGGATAATAACTTGAGCGCTAGAAAAGATTAATTAATTAAAATAAGAAAAATAAAATAAATAGATA
Source organism: Phyto melanocephala (assembly GCA_941918925.1). NCBI lineage: Eukaryota > Metazoa > Arthropoda > Insecta > Diptera > Rhinophoridae > Phyto > Phyto melanocephala. The sequence goes on along the minus strand of OW799234.1, from coordinate 23,038,874 downwards.
ACGGCTATAATGAAATTGAAATGAGGGAATGATATTTTTTATGTATGTGAATTTTGTATATATGTAAATTATTAATTGTTATATATATTATGGTTGGGTGGGCAAAAAGGGAGTAAACACCTGACTCTCGTGAAAAATAAGGAGTACAAAAAGTACCATAAAAATTTAAAAAAGTACCATTTTGGTCGCCTGAAATATTTTTATTCTTACCTTGTATCAATAGTTTCTAATTTCAAAATTCTAGCTTAATAATCGTAGAAAGTACAAAAAGTATCATAAAAAATTCAAAAAAGTACCATTTTGGTCGCCTGAAATATTTTTATTCTCACCTTGGATCAATAGTTTATAATATCAAAATTCTAGCTTCATAATCGTAGAAAGTACAAACAGTACCATAAAAATTCAAAAAAGTACCATTTTGGTCGCCCAAAATATATTTTCAGTCTGATCTTGGATCAATAGTTTCTAATTTCAGAATTCTAGCTTCATAATCGTAAAAAGTACAAAAAGTACCATAAAAAATTCAAAAAAGTACCATTTTGGTCGCCTGAAATATTTTCAGTCTGACCTCGGATCAATAGTCCCTTATTTCACAACTTTGGCTTCATAAACGTAGGAAATACAAAAAGTACTATAAAAATTCAAAAAAGTACCATTTTGGACGCCTAAAATATTTTTATTCTTACCTTGGATCAATAGTTTCTAATTTCAAAATTCTGGCTTCATAATCGTAAAAAGTACAAAAAGTATCATAAAAAATTCAAAAAAGTACCATTTTGGTCGTTTGAAATATTTTCAGTCTGACCTCGGATCAATAGTCCCTTATTTCAAAATTCTGGCTTCATAATCGTAGAAAATACAAAAAGTACCATAAAAATTCAAAAAAGTACCATTTTGGACGCCTGAAATATTTTCAGTCTGTCCACGGATCAATAGTCCCTTATTTCACAATTCTGGCTTCATAATCGTAGAAAATACAAAAAGTACTATAAAAATTCAAAAAAGTACCATTTTGGACGCCTAAAACATTTTCAGTCTGACCACGGATCAATAGTCCCTTATTTCACAATTCTGGCTTCATAATCGTGGAAAATACAAAAAGTACCATAAAAATTCAAAAAAGTACCATTTTGGACGCCTGAAATATTTTCAGTCTGACCACGGATCAATAGTCCCTTATTTCACAATTCTGGCTTCATAATCGTAGAAAATAAAAAAAGTATCATAAAAATTCAAAAAAGTAACATTTTGGACGCCTGAAATATTTTCAGTCTGTCCACGGATCAATAGTCCCTTATTTCACAATTCTGGCTTCATAATCGTAGAAAATACAAAAAGTACTATAAAAATTCAAAAAAGTACCATTTTGGACGCCTAAAATATTTTCAGTCTGACCACGGATCAATAGTCCCTTATTTCACAATTCTGGCTTCATAATCGTGGAAAATACAAAAAGTACCATAAAAATTCAAAAAAGTACCATTTTGGACGCCTGAAATATTTTCAGTCTGACCACGGATCAATAGTCCCTTATTTCACAATTCTGGCTTCATAATCGTAGAAAGTACAAAAAGTATCATAAAAATTCAAAAAAGTACCATTTTGGACGCCTGAAATATTTTCAGTTTGACCACGGATCAATAGTCCCTTATTTCACAATTCTGGCTTCATAATCGTAGAAAATACAAAAAGTACCATTAAAATTCAAAAAAGTACCATTTTGGACGCCTAAACTATTTTTATTCTTACCTTGGATCAAAGTTTCTAATTTCAAAATTCTAGCTTCATAATCGTAGAAAATACAAAAAGTACCATTAAAATTCAAAAAAGTACCATTTTGGACGCCTGAAATATTTTCAGTCTGACCACGGATCAATAGTCCCTTATTTCACAATTCTGGATTCATAATCGTAGAAAATACAAAAAGTACCATTAAAATTCAAAAAAGTACCATTTTGGACGCTTGAAATATTTTCAGTCTGACCACGGATCAATAGTCCCTTATTTCACAATTCTGGCTTCATAATCGTAGAAAGTACAAAAAGTACCATAAAAATTCAAAAAAGTACCATTTTGGACGCCTGAAATATTTTCAGTCTGACCACGGATCAATAGTCCCTTATTTCACAATTCTGGCTTCATAATCGTAGAAAATAAAAAAAGTACCATTAAAATTCAAAAAAGTACGATTTTGAACGCCTAAACTATTTTTATTCTTACCTTGGATCAAAGTTTCTAATTTCAAAATTCTAGCTTCATAATCGTAGAAAATACAAAAAGTACCATTAAAATTCAAAAAAGTACCATTTTGGACGCCTGAAATATTTTCAGTCTGACCACGGATCAATAGTCCCTTATTTCACAATTCTGGATTCATAATCGTAGAAAATACAAAAAGTACCATAAAAATTCAAAAAAGTACCATTTTGGACGCCTGAAATATTTTCAGTCTGACCACGGATCAATAGTCCCTTATTTCACAATTCTGGCTTCATAATCGTAGAAAATACAAAAAGTACCATAAAAGTACTTTTTAAGGTTTTCCATATTAATGTTCAAATCGAAGTTTAAAATATTTAAATATCTGTTTAACAAAAAATATTTAAATATACTCGTTTTAAAATGAATAAATCTACTCTTTTTTACATAAAAATAAATAAATATGTTCCAAAAG
>OW799234.1:22822500-23036000 GCA_941918925.1 Phyto melanocephala | reverse complement strand
TACGAAACTGTTTTGCCGACTTTTATCCTCTTTCTACTCTGTTATAAATGTGTTTAAATTTTTCTAAATTATATAATATTTTATGTCTAGTGAAATCCCTATTGCAGGTTTAATGCAAATTTGCCCTGTAATATGGAATTATACATAAATTTCCCCCCCTTTTGGTACCTTTTTTGTCCACCAAAAAGTGTCCAAAAATTTCACCTAAAAATTTGTCCATTTTATTCAAGGCGATAATAATTATCAAAGATTTTTACCCCTCAAACTTAAAAAAGGGCCAAAACCTAAATAATATTTTCTTGTGGATTAAGTAATACAATTTAAATTTTGTGTTTAGAAGTTACATAGGGTACAAAAAAGTACCAAATTCAAAAAAAGGCCAAGACAAGATTTTACCCAATTAAAGTACGAATTTACATTTAATATTTTTAAAATAAATAAGTACAGTTGTGCTCTTTTGTTCAAATAGTATCAACTAAACCTAATAATAATAATAAATATTTGGTTATAAAAAGCTGACGTCGCTGCTTATGAATTTTTGCGACGGCATACACACGAAAACGCAATCACGAGCTTTCCACAATGAGTTTTTTCATGCTTGTTCAAACGCGTAATTTAAAATAAAGTAAAATTTGTTGCAATTGTCGAAAATCTTGTAACTTTATTTTTCAAAGTGCGAAAATTTAAAACAACTTTACAAGAGATTTATAAATCAAATTTCAATAGAAAATTAGTTTTACAAGCCCCTTATAAATTAGGCAGTTTTATTCAGGTAAAAGAACATACTTAAGTGCATACACACACATACAAATATGTATGTATGTATATACATATGTAACGTATGTGTGTGTATGGCAAAATGATTTTCGGAAAAATGTTTAAAGACAGACGTAGTAACAAAACATTGATTATAACTGGAAAATCGAAAAATTAGGGATGATTCTAAGAGAATTTCTTAAAAACAACAAGGCCAGCTGCTGCAGCAAGAGAAAGGCCAGCATAGCACATTTGTTCTTAGGCAGTCTTGATTCGTTAGCTAATAATTATTTTTGTCAGTGGATACATGAAAAAAAAATCCTCTGAACTGCGATTATCTTCAATTCATCTTCATCATTTGCATGTTTAGATCAAAATATCTTAATCGATAATTATAAACGCACCACTACCCCTTTTATATATGTACTTAGCAACATGTTTTAGAATCGTCATTTTAAATAAATAAAATAGATTGTATTTTTGTTAAATAATAAAAAATTTCCTCTTAATTAAAATGAATTTGTCGTCCTTAAAAGGACGTTTTGTTTCATTGGAGTGTGTATATAAATATTTTTTTTTCTTCCATTCTCGTATAATTTAAGCCTTCTTTTCAGTCTTTTTGGGCAAAAGTACAGCCTGGATGTTTGGCAAAACACCACCTTGAGCAATGGTTACTCCAGACAATAATTTATTCAATTCTTCGTCATTACGAATAGCCAATTGCAAATGACGGGGAATAATTCTGGTCTTCTTGTTGTCACGAGCAGCATTGCCAGCCAACTCAAGAACTTCAGCAGCCAAATATTCCATAACGGCAGCTAAATACACTGGAGCTCCAGCACCAACACGTTCAGCATAATTGCCTTTACGCAATAGACGATGAATACGACCAACAGGAAATTGTAAACCAGCACGGCTTGAACGAGTCTTTGCCTTGCCCTTAACTTTGCCACCTTTACCACGACCAGACATTTCTATTTAATTACTTATTACTTTTTCAACTTTGTTTAACAAAACACTTCACTAGAGCACTGAATGCACACAACTAATATCGTTCGCACTAGCGTGAATCGGTATTTATAGTTTTTTTGAGGCTGAACAACAAACGTTGGGGTTGATTTTGATTATGAGGCCAAGTAGATACACACAATGGTTCGGTCGTGCCAAAAAAGGTATATAAGGCGAACATTCGTCGTTGAAAATTAAAATTTGTGAACAGTGTTAAAAGTGTTTGTGAAGTGGAAAGAAGCAATTAACTAACAAAAATTAAATTGTGAAAAATGGCTCCTAAAACCAGTGGTAAAGCAGCAAAGAAGGCCGGTAAAGCCCAAAAGAATATTACGAAGAGTGACAAGACCAGGAAGCGTAAACGCAAGGAAAGTTACGCTATCTACATTTACAAAGTATTGAAGCAAGTACATCCTGATACTGGCATTTCTTCAAAGGCCATGAGTATCATGAATAGTTTTGTTAATGATATTTTCGAACGTATTGCCGCTGAAGCATCTCGTTTGGCTCAATACAACAAACGTTCAACCATCACCAGTCGGGAAATTCAAACTGCTGTCCGTCTATTGTTGCCCGGTGAATTGGCCAAGCACGCTGTCAGTGAAGGCACAAAGGCTGTTACTAAATACACCAGCTCCAAGTAAATTTTATTTACACTCGGATATCGTCGGTCGTATGATTTATTTGTTATTTTTCGTACCAAAAGGTCCTTTTCAGGGCCACAAATTGCATTTAAACCAAAAAGATTTGATATTTCTTCAAACGCGCAGCGCACATTAAAAGTTGATAAGATCTCATTTCACTAGATGAAATGTAATTTGTATGTTTTTTTTTCAATTAAAATTAAGTAACTGAATAAAAAATCCGATCATGGTTTGAAAACAAAAAAAGAAAAACAACGAATCCAAAATCTAGACATTATGAAATTTGTTGGAGTAGGTAATTTGGGTAAGTGAGGTTAGGAGTTTGTACGAAAATGAATTCATTTCAAATTTTTTTTTAGAAACTACTAAAAGTTTCTTTGCTTTAGGATTTGTTGTGGTGAGACAGGGTTGTCAGATATATTTTGCCAAAGCCTCTTTTTTTTTTATTAGTTTTTGACAATAAAATATTTATTTGTATAATTATTAAAATATTTTTTATAAATCGCTGAAGGTAATTTTTATTCAAAACAAATTAAAAATGATCAGTGAACAAAAAAAGTAACAATGTTTGCTATAAAATAGTTAAAAGTGGTGGTACGTAAACAAGCAGGAACAGAATTTTTGTGGTTAGTATTAAACTAATATTGTACACTAGCATATTACGTGCTACTGCGATAGCGCGCGCTGTTACTATTTATTGAAAACGCAATGTTTTTTTGTTACTAAATATTTGTTCGTTAAATTTAGGAAAACTTGTTTTCTGGCTTATTTTATTTAGAGAAACAAAAGTACAGTCGAATAAATATATTTAGGGGATACATTTTCGATCTCAACCAAGATCAATGCTACTGAGTTTCAAAATTTTGGTTTTAAAATACAGAAGATGAAAAACTACTATAAAATAATAAATGTAACATTTTGTCTTTCACTAAAATCTTCACTAAATTTTATGGTTAAAGAAAGTCCATATAAATGAGAAAAAGACAAAAAAAAATTTTTATATTATTTTTTTATTTTAAATATTATTTATATTTTTATTATTTTTAAAAAATTTTTTTTTTAAATTTTTGTTTTAATTTTTTTTTGTAATTTTTTCTATTTTTTTTTTATTTGTTTTTATTTTTAATATATATTTTTTTGTAATTTTTTTTTTATGTTTTTTACATGTATGTACGTATTTTACATGAGATGAATGTTATTGCATGACTACACGTTGTGAAGGGTATATAAGATTCGGCACGGCCGAATATAGCACTGTTACTTGTTTTTAATATTTTTGTAAATTATAATATTTTAGATGTATATGGAAAAAAATATGGATGAAAAAGAAATTATAAGTGCAATGTTCAGTGTTAGTGTGTGTGTGTCTTTTAGTTTTGCTTTGTTAAGTTACATCTAACCCTCGTAAGACGTCCAAATCTGAAAATAAAAAGAGAATTGTTAAAAAAAATGTGAAAAGTTAGAGAATAAAATATACTTATCTTATCTAGGGCACAAGTTGAAGCGTTGAGTAAATGTCTAATAGGTCTGTAAAGTGGCAGCCATAACACTTGACCCAATTTAAAGAGCTCTTTGAATTGTAGGAAAATTAGTAAAAGTAGTATATAATATAGAGGATAATAACTTGAGCGCTAGAAAAGATTAATTAATTAAAATAAGAAAAATAAAATAAATAGATAACGGCTATAATGAAATTGAAATGAGGGAATGATATTTTTTATGTATGTGAATTTTGTATATATGTAAATTATTAATTGTTATATATATTATGGTTGGGTGGGCAAAAAGGGAGTAAACACCTGACTCTCGTGAAAAATAAGGAGTACAAAAAGTACCATAAAAATTTAAAAAAGTACCATTTTGGTCGCCTGAAATATTTTTATTCTTACCTTGTATCAATAGTTTCTAATTTCAAAATTCTAGCTTAATAATCGTAGAAAGTACAAAAAGTATCATAAAAAATTCAAAAAAGTACCATTTTGGTCGCCTGAAATATTTTTATTCTCACCTTGGATCAATAGTTTCTAATATCAAAATTCTAGCTTCATAATCGTAGAAAGTACAAACAGTACCATAAAAATTCAAAAAAGTACCATTTTGGTCGCCCAAAATATATTTTCAGTCTGATCTTGGATCAATAGTTTCTAATTTCAGAATTCTAGCTTCATAATCGTAAAAAGTACAAAAAGTACCATAAAAAATTCAAAAAAGTACCATTTTGGTCGCCTGAAATATTTTCAGTCTGACCTCGGATCAATAGTCCCTTATTTCACAACTTTGGCTTCATAAACGTAGGAAATACAAAAAGTACTATAAAAATTCAAAAAAGTACCATTTTGGACGCCTAAAATATTTTTATTCTTACCTTGGATCAATAGTTTCTAATTTCAAAATTCTGGCTTCATAATCGTAAAAAGTACAAAAAGTATCATAAAAAATTCAAAAAAGTACCATTTTGGTCGTTTGAAATATTTTCAGTCTGACCTCGGATCAATAGTCCCTTATTTCAAAATTCTGGCTTCATAATCGTAGAAAATACAAAAAGTACCATAAAAATTCAAAAAAGTACCATTTTGGACGCCTGAAATATTTTCAGTCTGTCCACGGATCAATAGTCCCTTATTTCACAATTCTGGCTTCATAATCGTAGAAAATACAAAAAGTACTATAAAAATTCAAAAAAGTACCATTTTGGACGCCTAAAACATTTTCAGTCTGACCACGGATCAATAGTCCCTTATTTCACAATTCTGGCTTCATAATCGTGGAAAATACAAAAAGTACCATAAAAATTCAAAAAAGTACCATTTTGGACGCCTGAAATATTTTCAGTCTGACCACGGATCAATAGTCCCTTATTTCACAATTCTGGCTTCATAATCGTAGAAAATAAAAAAAGTATCATAAAAATTCAAAAAAGTACCATTTTGGACGCCTGAAATATTTTCAGTTTGACCACGGATCAATAGTCCCTTATTTCACAATTCTGGCTTCATAATCGTAGAAAATACAAAAAGTACCATTAAAATTCAAAAAAGTACCATTTTGGACGCCTAAACTATTTTTATTCTTACCTTGGATCAAAGTTTCTAATTTCAAAATTCTAGCTTCATAATCGTAGAAAATACAAAAAGTACCATTAAAATTCAAAAAAGTACCATTTTGGACGCCTGAAATATTTTCAGTCTGACCACGGATCAATAGTCCCTTATTTCACAATTCTGGATTCATAATCGTAGAAAATACAAAAAGTACCATTAAAATTCAAAAAAGTACCATTTTGGACGCTTGAAATATTTTCAGTCTGACCACGGATCAATAGTCCCTTATTTCACAATTCTGGCTTCATAATCGTAGAAAATACAAAAAGTACCATAAAAGTACTTTTTAAGGTTTTCCATATTAATGTTCAAATCGAAGTTTAAAATATTTAAATATCTGTTTAACAAAAAATATTTTAATATACTCGTTTTAAAATGAATAAATCTACTCTTTTTTATATAAAAATAAATAAATATGTTCCAAAAGTACGAAACTGTTTTGCCGACTTTTATCCTCTTTCTACTCTGTTATAAATGTGTTTAAATTTTTCTAAATTATATAATATTTTATGTCTAGTGAAATCCCTATTGCAGGTTTAATGCAAATTTGCCCTGTAATATGGAATTATACATAAATTTCCCCCCCTTTTGGTACCTTTTTTGTCCACCAAAAAGTGTCCAAAAATTTCACCTAAAAATTTGTCCATTTTATTCAAGGCGATAATAATTATCAAAGATTTTTACCCCTCAAACTTAAAAAAGGGCCAAAACCTAAATAATATTTTCTTGTGGATTAAGTAATACAATTTAAATTTTGTGTTTAGAAGTTACATAGGGTACAAAAAAGTACCAAATTCAAAAAAAGGCCAAGACAAGATTTTACCCAATTAAAGTACGAATTTACATTTAATATTTTTAAAATAAATAAGTACAGTTGTGCTCTTTTGTTCAAATAGTATCAACTAAACCTAATAATAATAATAAATATTTGGTTATAAAAAGCTGACGTCGCTGCTTATGAATTTTTGCGACGGCATACACACGAAAACGCAATCACGAGCTTTCCACAATGAGTTTTTTCATGCTTGTTCAAACGCGTAATTTAAAATAAAGTAAAATTTGTTGCAATTGTCGAAAATCTTGTAACTTTATTTTTCAAAGTGCGAAAATTTAAAACAACTTTACAAGAGATTTATAAATCAAATTTCAATAGAAAATTAGTTTTACAAGCCCCTTATAAATTAGGCAGTTTTATTCAGGTAAAATAACATACTTAAGTGCATACACACACATACAAATATGTATGTATGTATATACATATGTAACGTATGTGTGTGTATGGCAAAATGATTTTCGGAAAAATGTTTAAAGACAGACGTAGTAAAACTCATATTGTTAGTGACAAAACATTGATTATAACTGGAAAATCGAAAAATTAGGGATGATTCTAAGAGAATTTCTTAAAAACAACAAGGCCAGCTGCTGCAGCAAGAGAAAGGCCAGCATAGCACATTTGTTCTTAGGCAGTCTTGATTCGTTAGCTAATAATTATTTTTGTCAGTGGATACATGAAAAAAAAATCCTCTGAACTGCGATTATCTTCAATTCATCTTCATCATTTGCATGTTTAGATCAAAATATCTTAATCGATAATTATAAACGCACCACTACCCCTTTTATATATGTACTTAGCAACATGTTTTAGAATCGTCATTTTAAATAAATAAAATAGATTGTATTTTTGTTAAATAATAAAAATTTCCTCTTAATTAAAATGAATTTGTCGTCCTTAAAAGGACGTTTTGTTTCATTGGAGTGTGTATATAAATATTTTTTTTTCTTCCATTCTCGTATAATTTAAGCCTTCTTTTCAGTCTTTTTGGGCAAAAGTACAGCCTGGATGTTTGGCAAAACACCACCTTGAGCAATGGTTACTCCAGACAATAATTTATTCAATTCTTCGTCATTACGAATAGCCAATTGCAAATGACGGGGAATAATTCTGGTCTTCTTGTTGTCACGAGCAGCATTGCCAGCCAACTCAAGAACTTCAGCAGCCAAATATTCCATAACGGCAGCTAAATACACTGGAGCTCCAGCACCAACACGTTCAGCATAATTGCCTTTACGCAATAGACGATGAATACGACCAACAGGAAATTGTAAACCAGCACGGCTTGAACGAGTCTTTGCCTTGCCCTTAACTTTGCCACCTTTACCACGACCAGACATTTCTATTTAATTACTTATTACTTTTTCAACTTTGTTTAACAAAACACTTCACTAGAGCACTGAATGCACACAACTAATATCGTTCGCACTAGCGTGAATCGGTATTTATAGTTTTTTTGAGGCTGAACAACAAACGTTGGGGTTGATTTTGATTATGAGGCCAAGTAGATACACACAATGGTTCGGTCGTGCCAAAAAAGGTATATAAGGCGAACATTCGTCGTTGAAAATTAAAATTTGTGAACAGTGTTAAAAGTGTTTGTGAAGTGGAAAGAAGCAATTAACTAACAAAAATTAAATTGTGAAAAATGGCTCCTAAAACCAGTGGTAAAGCAGCAAAGAAGGCCGGTAAAGCCCAAAAGAATATTACGAAGAGTGACAAGACCAGGAAGCGTAAACGCAAGGAAAGTTACGCTATCTACATTTACAAAGTATTGAAGCAAGTACATCCTGATACTGGCATTTCTTCAAAGGCCATGAGTATCATGAATAGTTTTGTTAATGATATTTTCGAACGTATTGCCGCTGAAGCATCTCGTTTGGCTCAATACAACAAACGTTCAACCATCACCAGTCGGGAAATTCAAACTGCTGTCCGTCTATTGTTGCCCGGTGAATTGGCCAAGCACGCTGTCAGTGAAGGCACAAAGGCTGTTACTAAATACACCAGCTCCAAGTAAATTTTATTTACACTCGGATATCGTCGGTCGTATGATTTATTTGTTATTTTTCGTACCAAAAGGTCCTTTTCAGGGCCACAAATTGCATTTAAACCAAAAAGATTTGATATTTCTTCAAACGCGCAGCGCACATTAAAAGTTGATAAGATCTCATTTCACTAGATGAAATGTAATTTGTATGTTTTTTTTTCAATTAAAATTAAGTAACTGAATAAAAAATCCGATCATGGTTTGAAAACAAAAAAAGAAAAACAACGAATCCAAAATCTAGACATTATGAAATTTGTTGGAGTAGGTAATTTGGGTAAGTGAGGTTAGGAGTTTGTACGAAAATGAATTCATTTCAAATTTTTTTTTAGAAACTACTAAAAGTTTCTTTGCTTTAGGATTTGTTGTGGTGAGACAGGGTTGTCAGATATATTTTGCCAAAGCCTCTTTTTTTTTTATTAGTTTTTGACAATAAAATATTTATTTGTATAATTATTAAAATATTTTTTATAAATCGCTGAAGGTAATTTTTATTCAAAACAAATTAAAAATGATCAGTGAACAAAAAAAGTAACAATGTTTGCTATAAAATAGTTAAAAGTGGTGGTACGTAAACAAGCAGGAACAGAATTTTTGTGGTTAGTATTAAACTAATATTGTACACTAGCATATTACGTGCTACTGCGATAGCGCGCGCTGTTACTATTTATTGAAAACGCAATGTTTTTTTGTTACTAAATATTTGTTCGTTAAATTTAGGAAAACTTGTTTTCTGGCTTATTTTATTTAGAGAAACAAAAGTACAGTCGAATAAATATATTTAGGGGATACATTTTCGATCTCAACCAAGATCAATGCTACTGAGTTTCAAAATTTTGGTTTTAAAATACAGAAGATGAAAAACTACTATAAAATAATAAATGTAACATTTTGTCTTTCACTAAAATCTTCACTAAATTTTATGGTTAAAGAAAGTCCATATAAATGAGAAAAAGACAAAAAAAAATTTTTATATTATTTTTTTATTTTAAATATTATTTATATTTTTATTATTTTTAAAAAAATTTTTTTTTAAATTTTTGTTTTAATTTTTTTTTGTAATTTTTTCTATTTTTTTTTTATTTGTTTTTATTTTTAATATATATTTTTTTGTAATTTTTTTTTTATGTTTTTTACATGTATGTACGTATTTTACATGAGATGAATGTTATTGCATGACTACACGTTGTGAAGGGTATATAAGATTCGGCACGGCCGAATATAGCACTGTTACTTGTTTTTAATATTTTTGTAAATTATAATATTTTAGATGTATATGGAAAAAAATATGGATGAAAAAGAAATTATAAGTGCAATGTTCAGTGTTAGTGTGTGTGTGTCTTTTAGTTTTGCTTTGTTAAGTTACATCTAACCCTCGTAAGACGTCCAAATCTGAAAATAAAAAGAGAATTGTTAAAAAAAATGTGAAAAGTTAGAGAATAAAATATACTTATCTTATCTAGGGCACAAGTTGAAGCGTTGAGTAAATGTCTAATAGGTCTGTAAAGTGGCAGCCATAACACTTGACCCAATTTAAAGAGCTCTTTGAATTGTAGGAAAATTAGTAAAAGTAGTATATAATATAGAGGATAATAACTTGAGCGCTAGAAAAGATTAATTAATTAAAATAAGAAAAATAAAATAAATAGATAACGGCTATAATGAAATTGAAATGAGGGAATGATATTTTTTATGTATGTGAATTTTGTATATATGTAAATTATTAATTGTTATATATATTATGGTTGGGTGGGCAAAAAGGGAGTAAACACCTGACTCTCGTGAAAAATAAGGAGTACAAAAAGTACCATAAAAATTTAAAAAAGTACCATTTTGGTCGCCTGAAATATTTTTATTCTTACCTTGTATCAATAGTTTCTAATTTCAAAATTCTAGCTTAATAATCGTAGAAAGTACAAAAAGTATCATAAAAAATTCAAAAAAGTACCATTTTGGTCGCCTGAAATATTTTTATTCTCACCTTGGATCAATAGTTTCTAATATCAAAATTCTAGCTTCATAATCGTAGAAAGTACAAACAGTACCATAAAAATTCAAAAAAGTACCATTTTGGTCGCCCAAAATATATTTTCAGTCTGATCTTGGATCAATAGTTTCTAATTTCAGAATTCTAGCTTCATAATCGTAAAAAGTACAAAAAGTACCATAAAAAATTCAAAAAAGTACCATTTTGGTCGCCTGAAATATTTTCAGTCTGACCTCGGATCAATAGTCCCTTATTTCACAACTTTGGCTTCATAAACGTAGGAAATACAAAAAGTACTATAAAAATTCAAAAAAGTACCATTTTGGACGCCTAAAATATTTTTATTCTTACCTTGGATCAATAGTTTCTAATTTCAAAATTCTGGCTTCATAATCGTAAAAAGTACAAAAAGTATCATAAAAAATTCAAAAAAGTACCATTTTGGTCGTTTGAAATATTTTCAGTCTGACCTCGGATCAATAGTCCCTTATTTCAAAATTCTGGCTTCATAATCGTAGAAAATACAAAAAGTACCATAAAAATTCAAAAAAGTACCATTTTGGACGCCTGAAATATTTTCAGTCTGACCACGGATCAATAGTCCCTTATTTCACAATTCTGGCTTCATAATCGTAGAAAATACAAAAAGTACTATAAAAATTCAAAAAAGTACCATTTTGGACGCCTAAAATATTTTCAGTCTGACCACGGATCAATAGTCCCTTATTTCACAATTCTGGCTTCATAATCGTGGAAAATACAAAAAGTACCATAAAAATTCAAAAAAGTACCATTTTGGACGCCTGAAATATTTTCAGTCTGACCACGGATCAATAGTCCCTTATTTCACAATTCTGGCTTCATAATCGTAGAAAATAAAAAAAGTATCATAAAAATTCAAAAAAGTACCATTTTGGACGCCTGAAATATTTTCAGTTTGACCACGGATCAATAGTCCCTTATTTCACAATTCTGGCTTCATAATCGTAGAAAATACAAAAAGTACCATTAAAATTCAAAAAAGTACCATTTTGGACGCCTAAACTATTTTTATTCTTACCTTGGATCAAAGTTTCTAATTTCAAAATTCTAGCTTCATAATCGTAGAAAATACAAAAAGTACCATTAAAATTCAAAAAAGTACCATTTTGGACGCCTGAAATATTTTCAGTCTGACCACGGATCAATAGTCCCTTATTTCACAATTCTGGATTCATAATCGTAGAAAATACAAAAAGTACCATTAAAATTCAAAAAAGTACCATTTTGGACGCTTGAAATATTTTCAGTCTGACCACGGATCAATAGTCCCTTATTTCACAATTCTGGCTTCATAATCGTAGAAAATACAAAAAGTACCATAAAAGTACTTTTTAAGGTTTTCCATATTAATGTTCAAATCGAAGTTTAAAATATTTAAATATCTGTTTAACAAAAAATATTTTAATATACTCGTTTTAAAATGAATAAATCTACTCTTTTTTATATAAAAATAAATAAATATGTTCCAAAAGTACGAAACTGTTTTGCCGACTTTTATCCTCTTTCTACTCTGTTATAAATGTGTTTAAATTTTTCTAAATTATATAATATTTTATGTCTAGTGAAATCCCTATTGCAGGTTTAATGCAAATTTGCCCTGTAATATGGAATTATACATAAATTTCCCCCCCTTTTGGTACCTTTTTTGTCCACCAAAAAGTGTCCAAAAATTTCACCTAAAAATTTGTCCATTTTATTCAAGGCGATAATAATTATCAAAGATTTTTACCCCTCAAACTTAAAAAAGGGCCAAAACCTAAATAATATTTTCTTGTGGATTAAGTAATACAATTTAAATTTTGTGTTTAGAAGTTACATAGGGTACAAAAAAGTACCAAATTCAAAAAAAGGCCAAGACAAGATTTTACCCAATTAAAGTACGAATTTACATTTAATATTTTTAAAATAAATAAGTACAGTTGTGCTCTTTTGTTCAAATAGTATCAACTAAACCTAATAATAATAATAAATATTTGGTTATAAAAAGCTGACGTCGCTGCTTATGAATTTTTGCGACGGCATACACACGAAAACGCAATCACGAGCTTTCCACAATGAGTTTTTTCATGCTTGTTCAAACGCGTAATTTAAAATAAAGTAAAATTTGTTGCAATTGTCGAAAATCTTGTAACTTTATTTTTCAAAGTGCGAAAATTTAAAACAACTTTACAAGAGATTTATAAATCAAATTTCAATAGAAAATTAGTTTTACAAGCCCCTTATAAATTAGGCAGTTTTATTCAGGTAAAATAACATACTTAAGTGCATACACACACATACAAATATGTATGTATGTATATACATATGTAACGTATGTGTGTGTATGGCAAAATGATTTTCGGAAAAATGTTTAAAGACAGACGTAGTAAAACTCATATTGTTAGTGACAAAACATTGATTATAACTGGAAAATCGAAAAATTAGGGATGATTCTAAGAGAATTTCTTAAAAACAACAAGGCCAGCTGCTGCAGCAAGAGAAAGGCCAGCATAGCACATTTGTTCTTAGGCAGTCTTGATTCGTTAGCTAATAATTATTTTTGTCAGTGGATACATGAAAAAAAAATCCTCTGAACTGCGATTATCTTCAATTCATCTTCATCATTTGCATGTTTAGATCAAAATATCTTAATCGATAATTATAAACGCACCACTACCCCTTTTATATATGTACTTAGCAACATGTTTTAGAATCGTCATTTTAAATAAATAAAATAGATTGTATTTTTGTTAAATAATAAAAATTTCCTCTTAATTAAAATGAATTTGTCGTCCTTAAAAGGACGTTTTGTTTCATTGGAGTGTGTATATAAATATTTTTTTTTCTTCCATTCTCGTATAATTTAAGCCTTCTTTTCAGTCTTTTTGGGCAAAAGTACAGCCTGGATGTTTGGCAAAACACCACCTTGAGCAATGGTTACTCCAGACAATAATTTATTCAATTCTTCGTCATTACGAATAGCCAATTGCAAATGACGGGGAATAATTCTGGTCTTCTTGTTGTCACGAGCAGCATTGCCAGCCAACTCAAGAACTTCAGCAGCCAAATATTCCATAACGGCAGCTAAATACACTGGAGCTCCAGCACCAACACGTTCAGCATAATTGCCTTTACGCAATAGACGATGAATACGACCAACAGGAAATTGTAAACCAGCACGGCTTGAACGAGTCTTTGCCTTGCCCTTAACTTTGCCACCTTTACCACGACCAGACATTTCTATTTAATTACTTATTACTTTTTCAACTTTGTTTAACAAAACACTTCACTAGAGCACTGAATGCACACAACTAATATCGTTCGCACTAGCGTGAATCGGTATTTATAGTTTTTTTGAGGCTGAACAACAAACGTTGGGGTTGATTTTGATTATGAGGCCAAGTAGATACACACAATGGTTCGGTCGTGCCAAAAAAGGTATATAAGGCGAACATTCGTCGTTGAAAATTAAAATTTGTGAACAGTGTTAAAAGTGTTTGTGAAGTGGAAAGAAGCAATTAACTAACAAAAATTAAATTGTGAAAAATGGCTCCTAAAACCAGTGGTAAAGCAGCAAAGAAGGCCGGTAAAGCCCAAAAGAATATTACGAAGAGTGACAAGACCAGGAAGCGTAAACGCAAGGAAAGTTACGCTATCTACATTTACAAAGTATTGAAGCAAGTACATCCTGATACTGGCATTTCTTCAAAGGCCATGAGTATCATGAATAGTTTTGTTAATGATATTTTCGAACGTATTGCCGCTGAAGCATCTCGTTTGGCTCAATACAACAAACGTTCAACCATCACCAGTCGGGAAATTCAAACTGCTGTCCGTCTATTGTTGCCCGGTGAATTGGCCAAGCACGCTGTCAGTGAAGGCACAAAGGCTGTTACTAAATACACCAGCTCCAAGTAAATTTTATTTACACTCGGATATCGTCGGTCGTATGATTTATTTGTTATTTTTCGTACCAAAAGGTCCTTTTCAGGGCCACAAATTGCATTTAAACCAAAAAGATTTGATATTTCTTCAAACGCGCAGCGCACATTAAAAGTTGATAAGATCTCATTTCACTAGATGAAATGTAATTTGTATGTTTTTTTTTCAATTAAAATTAAGTAACTGAATAAAAAATCCGATCATGGTTTGAAAACAAAAAAAAAAAAACAACGAATCCAAAATCTAGACATTATGAAATTTGTTGGAGTAGGTAATTTGGGTAAGTGAGGTTAGGAGTTTGTACGAAAATGAATTCATTTCAAATTTTTTTTTAGAAACTACTAAAAGTTTCTTTGCTTTAGGATTTGTTGTGGTGAGACAGGGTTGTCAGATATATTTTGCCAAAGCCTCTTTTTTTTTTATTAGTTTTTGACAATAAAATATTTATTTGTATAATTATTAAAATATTTTTTATAAATCGCTGAAGGTAATTTTTATTCAAAACAAATTAAAAATGATCAGTGAACAAAAAAAGTAACAATGTTTGCTATAAAATAGTTAAAAGTGGTGGTACGTAAACAAGCAGGAACAGAATTTTTGTGGTTAGTATTAAACTAATATTGTACACTAGCATATTACGTGCTACTGCGATAGCGCGCGCTGTTACTATTTATTGAAAACGCAATGTTTTTTTGTTACTAAATATTTGTTCGTTAAATTTAGGAAAACTTGTTTTCTGGCTTATTTTATTTAGAGAAACAAAAGTACAGTCGAATAAATATATTTAGGGGATACATTTTCGATCTCAACCAAGATCAATGCTACTGAGTTTCAAAATTTTGGTTTTAAAATACAGAAGATGAAAAACTACTATAAAATAATAAATGTAACATTTTGTCTTTCACTAAAATCTTCACTAAATTTTATGGTTAAAGAAAGTCCATATAAATGAGAAAAAGACAAAAAAAAATTTTTATATTATTTTTTTATTTTAAATATTATTTATATTTTTATTATTTTTAAAAAATTTTTTTTTTAAATTTTTGTTTTAATTTTTTTTTGTAATTTTTTCTATTTTTTTTTTATTTGTTTTTATTTTTAATATATATTTTTTTGTAATTTTTTTTTTATGTTTTTTACATGTATGTACGTATTTTACATGAGATGAATGTTATTGCATGACTACACGTTGTGAAGGGTATATAAGATTCGGCACGGCCGAATATAGCACTGTTACTTGTTTTTAATATTTTTGTAAATTATAATATTTTAGATGTATATGGAAAAAAATATGGATGAAAAAGAAATTATAAGTGCAATGTTCAGTGTTAGTGTGTGTGTGTCTTTTAGTTTTGCTTTGTTAAGTTACATCTAACCCTCGTAAGACGTCCAAATCTGAAAATAAAAAGAGAATTGTTAAAAAAAATGTGAAAAGTTAGAGAATAAAATATACTTATCTTATCTAGGGCACAAGTTGAAGCGTTGAGTAAATGTCTAATAGGTCTGTAAAGTGGCAGCCATAACACTTGACCCAATTTAAAGAGCTCTTTGAATTGTAGGAAAATTAGTAAAAGTAGTATATAATATAGAGGATAATAACTTGAGCGCTAGAAAAGATTAATTAATTAAAATAAGAAAAATAAAATAAATAGATAACGGCTATAATGAAATTGAAATGAGGGAATGATATTTTTTATGTATGTGAATTTTGTATATATGTAAATTATTAATTGTTATATATATTATGGTTGGGTGGGCAAAAAGGGAGTAAACACCTGACTCTCGTGAAAAATAAGGAGTACAAAAAGTACCATAAAAATTTAAAAAAGTACCATTTTGGTCGCCTGAAATATTTTTATTCTTACCTTGTATCAATAGTTTCTAATTTCAAAATTCTAGCTTAATAATCGTAGAAAGTACAAAAAGTATCATAAAAAATTCAAAAAAGTACCATTTTGGTCGCCTGAAATATTTTTATTCTCACCTTGGATCAATAGTTTCTAATATCAAAATTCTAGCTTCATAATCGTAGAAAGTACAAACAGTACCATAAAAATTCAAAAAAGTACCATTTTGGTCGCCCAAAATATATTTTCAGTCTGATCTTGGATCAATAGTTTCTAATTTCAGAATTCTAGCTTCATAATCGTAAAAAGTACAAAAAGTACCATAAAAAATTCAAAAAAGTACCATTTTGGTCGCCTGAAATATTTTCAGTCTGACCTCGGATCAATAGTCCCTTATTTCACAACTTTGGCTTCATAAACGTAGGAAATACAAAAAGTACTATAAAAATTCAAAAAAGTACCATTTTGGACGCCTAAAATATTTTTATTCTTACCTTGGATCAATAGTTTCTAATTTCAAAATTCTGGCTTCATAATCGTAAAAAGTACAAAAAGTATCATAAAAAATTCAAAAAAGTACCATTTTGGTCGTTTGAAATATTTTCAGTCTGACCTCGGATCAATAGTCCCTTATTTCAAAATTCTGGCTTCATAATCGTAGAAAATACAAAAAGTACCATAAAAATTCAAAAAAGTACCATTTTGGACGCCTGAAATATTTTCAGTCTGTCCACGGATCAATAGTCCCTTATTTCACAATTCTGGCTTCATAATCGTAGAAAATACAAAAAGTACTATAAAAATTCAAAAAAGTACCATTTTGGACGCCTAAAATATTTTCAGTCTGACCACGGATCAATAGTCCCTTATTTCACAATTCTGGCTTCATAATCGTGGAAAATACAAAAAGTACCATAAAAATTCAAAAAAGTACCATTTTGGACGCCTGAAATATTTTCAGTCTGACCACGGATCAATAGTCCCTTATTTCACAATTCTGGCTTCATAATCGTAGAAAATAAAAAAAGTATCATAAAAATTCAAAAAAGTAACATTTTGGACGCCTGAAATATTTTCAGTCTGTCCACGGATCAATAGTCCCTTATTTCACAATTCTGGCTTCATAATCGTAGAAAATACAAAAAGTACTATAAAAATTCAAAAAAGTACCATTTTGGACGCCTAAAATATTTTCAGTCTGACCACGGATCAATAGTCCCTTATTTCACAATTCTGGCTTCATAATCGTGGAAAATACAAAAAGTACCATAAAAATTCAAAAAAGTACCATTTTGGACGCCTGAAATATTTTCAGTCTGACCACGGATCAATAGTCCCTTATTTCACAATTCTGGCTTCATAATCGTAGAAAGTACAAAAAGTATCATAAAAATTCAAAAAAGTACCATTTTGGACGCCTGAAATATTTTCAGTTTGACCACGGATCAATAGTCCCTTATTTCACAATTCTGGCTTCATAATCGTAGAAAATACAAAAAGTACCATTAAAATTCAAAAAAGTACCATTTTGGACGCCTAAACTATTTTTATTCTTACCTTGGATCAAAGTTTCTAATTTCAAAATTCTAGCTTCATAATCGTAGAAAATACAAAAAGTACCATAAAAATTCAAAAAAGTACCATTTTGGACGCCTGAAATATTTTCAGTCTGACCACGGATCAATAGTCCCTTATTTCACAATTCTGGATTCATAATCGTAGAAAATACAAAAAGTACCATTAAAATTCAAAAAAGTACCATTTTTGACGCCTGAAATATTTTCAGTCTGACCACGGATCAATAGTCCCTTATTTCACAATTCTGGCTTCATAATCGTAGAAAGTACAAAAAGTACCATAAAAATTCAAAAAAGTACCATTTTGGACGCCTGAAATATTTTCAGTCTGACCACGGATCAATAGTCCCTTATTTCACAATTCTGGCTTCATAATCGTAGAAAATACAAAAAGTACCATTAAAATTCAAAAAAGTACGATTTTGAACGCCTAAACTATTTTTATTCTTACCTTGGATCAAAGTTTCTAATTTCAAAATTCTAGCTTCATAATCGTAGAAAATACAAAAAGTACCATTAAAATTCAAAAAAGTACCATTTTGGACGCCTGAAATATTTTCAGTCTGACCACGGATCAATAGTCCCTTATTTCACAATTCTGGATTCATAATCGTAGAAAATACAAAAAGTACCATAAAAATTCAAAAAAGTACCATTTTGGACGCCTGAAATATTTTCAGTCTGACCACGGATCAATAGTCCCTTATTTCACAATTCTGGCTTCATAATCGTAGAAAATACAAAAAGTACCATAAAAGTACTTTTTAAGGTTTTCCATATTAATGTTCAAATCGAAGTTTAAAATATTTAAATATCTGTTTAACAAAAAATATTTAAATATACTCGTTTTAAAATGAATAAATCTACTCTTTTTTACATAAAAATAAATAAATATGTTCCAAAAGTACGAAACTGTTTTGCCGACTTTTATCCTCTTTCTACTCTGTTATAAATGTGTTTAAATTTTTCTAAATTATATAATATTTTATGTCTAGTGAAATCCCTATTGCAGGTTTAATGCAAATTTGCCCTGTAATATGGAATTATACATAAATTTCCCCCCCTTTTGGTACCTTTTTTGTCCACCAAAAAGTGTCCAAAAATTTCACCTAAAAATTTGTCCATTTTATTCAAGGCGATAATAATTATCAAAGATTTTTACCCCTCAAACTTAAAAAAGGGCCAAAACCTAAATAATATTTTCTTGTGGATTAAGTAATACAATTTAAATTTTGTGTTTAGAAGTTACATAGGGTACAAAAAAGTACCAAATTCAAAAAAAGGCCAAGACAAGATTTTACCCAATTAAAGTACGAATTTACATTTAATATTTTTAAAATAAATAAGTACAGTTGTGCTCTTTTGTTCAAATAGTATCAACTAAACCTAATAATAATAATAAATATTTGGTTATAAAAAGCTGACGTCGCTGCTTATGAATTTTTGCGACGGCATACACACGAAAACGCAATCACGAGCTTTCCACAATGAGTTTTTTCATGCTTGTTCAAACGCGTAATTTAAAATAAAGTAAAATTTGTTGCAATTGTCGAAAATCTTGTAACTTTATTTTTCAAAGTGCGAAAATTTAAAACAACTTTACAAGAGATTTATAAATCAAATTTCAATAGAAAATTAGTTTTACAAGCCCCTTATAAATTAGGCAGTTTTATTCAGGTAAAAGAACATACTTAAGTGCATACACACACATACAAATATGTATGTATGTATATACATATGTAACGTATGTGTGTGTATGGCAAAATGATTTTCGGAAAAATGTTTAAAGACAGACGTAGTAACAAAACATTGATTATAACTGGAAAATCGAAAAATTAGGGATGATTCTAAGAGAATTTCTTAAAAACAACAAGGCCAGCTGCTGCAGCAAGAGAAAGGCCAGCATAGCACATTTGTTCTTAGGCAGTCTTGATTCGTTAGCTAATAATTATTTTTGTCAGTGGATACATGAAAAAAAAATCCTCTGAACTGCGATTATCTTCAATTCATCTTCATCATTTGCATGTTTAGATCAAAATATCTTAATCGATAATTATAAACGCACCACTACCCCTTTTATATATGTACTTAGCAACATGTTTTAGAATCGTCATTTTAAATAAATAAAATAGATTGTATTTTTGTTAAATAATAAAAAATTTCCTCTTAATTAAAATGAATTTGTCGTCCTTAAAAGGACGTTTTGTTTCATTGGAGTGTGTATATAAATATTTTTTTTTCTTCCATTCTCGTATAATTTAAGCCTTCTTTTCAGTCTTTTTGGGCAAAAGTACAGCCTGGATGTTTGGCAAAACACCACCTTGAGCAATGGTTACTCCAGACAATAATTTATTCAATTCTTCGTCATTACGAATAGCCAATTGCAAATGACGGGGAATAATTCTGGTCTTCTTGTTGTCACGAGCAGCATTGCCAGCCAACTCAAGAACTTCAGCAGCCAAATATTCCATAACGGCAGCTAAATACACTGGAGCTCCAGCACCAACACGTTCAGCATAATTGCCTTTACGCAATAGACGATGAATACGACCAACAGGAAATTGTAAACCAGCACGGCTTGAACGAGTCTTTGCCTTGCCCTTAACTTTGCCACCTTTACCACGACCAGACATTTCTATTTAATTACTTATTACTTTTTCAACTTTGTTTAACAAAACACTTCACCAGAGCACTGAATGCACACAACTAATATCGTTCGCACTAGCGTGAATCGGTATTTATAGTTTTTTTGAGGCTGAACAACAAACGTTGGGGTTGATTTTGATTATGAGGCCAAGTAGATACACACAATGGTTCGGTCGTGCCAAAAAAGGTATATAAGGCGAACATTCGTCGTTGAAAATTAAAATTTGTGAACAGTGTTAAAAGTGTTTGTGAAGTGGAAAGAAGCAATTAACTAACAAAAATTAAATTGTGAAAAATGGCTCCTAAAACCAGTGGTAAAGCAGCAAAGAAGGCCGGTAAAGCCCAAAAGAATATTACGAAGAGTGACAAGACCAGGAAGCGTAAACGCAAGGAAAGTTACGCTATCTACATTTACAAAGTATTGAAGCAAGTACATCCTGATACTGGCATTTCTTCAAAGGCCATGAGTATCATGAATAGTTTTGTTAATGATATTTTCGAACGTATTGCCGCTGAAGCATCTCGTTTGGCTCAATACAACAAACGTTCAACCATCACCAGTCGGGAAATTCAAACTGCTGTCCGTCTATTGTTGCCCGGTGAATTGGCCAAGCACGCTGTCAGTGAAGGCACAAAGGCTGTTACTAAATACACCAGCTCCAAGTAAATTTTATTTACACTCGGATATCGTCGGTCGTATGATTTATTTGTTATTTTTCGTACCAAAAGGTCCTTTTCAGGGCCACAAATTGCATTTAAACCAAAAAGATTTGATATTTCTTCAAACGCGCAGCGCACATTAAAAGTTGATAAGATCTCATTTCACTAGATGAAATGTAATTTGTATGTTTTTTTTTCAATTAAAATTAAGTAACTGAATAAAAAATCCGATCATGGTTTGAAAACAAAAAAAAAAAAACAACGAATCCAAAATCTAGACATTATGAAATTTGTTGGAGTAGGTAATTTGGGTAAGTGAGGTTAGGAGTTTGTACGAAAATGAATTCATTTCAAATTTTTTTTTAGAAACTACTAAAAGTTTCTTTGCTTTAGGATTTGTTGTGGTGAGACAGGGTTGTCAGATATATTTTGCCAAAGCCTCTTTTTTTTTATTAGTTTTTGACAATAAAATATTTATTTGTATAATTATTAAAATATTTTTTATAAATCGCTGAAGGTAATTTTTATTCAAAACAAATTAAAAATGATCAGTGAACAAAAAAAGTAACAATGTTTGCTATAAAATAGTTAAAAGTGGTGGTACGTAAACAAGCAGGAACAGAATTTTTGTGGTTAGTATTAAACTAATATTGTACACTAGCATATTACGTGCTACTGCGATAGCGCGCGCTGTTACTATTTATTGAAAACGCAATGTTTTTTTGTTACTAAATATTTGTTCGTTAAATTTAGGAAAACTTGTTTTCTGGCTTATTTTATTTAGAGAAACAAAAGTACAGTCGAATAAATATATTTAGGGGATACATTTTCGATCTCAACCAAGATCAATGCTACTGAGTTTCAAAATTTTGGTTTTAAAATACAGAAGATGAAAAACTACTATAAAATAATAAATGTAACATTTTGTCTTTCACTAAAATCTTCACTAAATTTTATGGTTAAAGAAAGTCCATATAAATGAGAAAAAGACAAAAAAAAATTTTTATATTATTTTTTTATTTTAAATATTATTTATATTTTTATTATTTTTAAAAAATTTTTTTTTTAAATTTTTGTTTTAATTTTTTTTTGTAATTTTTTCTATTTTTTTTTTATTTGTTTTTATTTTTAATATATATTTTTTTGTAATTTTTTTTTTATGTTTTTTACATGTATGTACGTATTTTACATGAGATGAATGTTATTGCATGACTACACGTTGTGAAGGGTATATAAGATTCGGCACGGCCGAATATAGCACTGTTACTTGTTTTTAATATTTTTGTAAATTATAATATTTTAGATGTATATGGAAAAAAATATGGATGAAAAAGAAATTATAAGTGCAATGTTCAGTGTTAGTGTGTGTGTGTCTTTTAGTTTTGCTTTGTTAAGTTACATCTAACCCTCGTAAGACGTCCAAATCTGAAAATAAAAAGAGAATTGTTAAAAAAAATGTGAAAAGTTAGAGAATAAAATATACTTATCTTATCTAGGGCACAAGTTGAAGCGTTGAGTAAATGTCTAATAGGTCTGTAAAGTGGCAGCCATAACACTTGACCCAATTTAAAGAGCTCTTTGAATTGTAGGAAAATTAGTAAAAGTAGTATATAATATAGAGGATAATAACTTGAGCGCTAGAAAAGATTAATTAATTAAAATAAGAAAAATAAAATAAATAGATAACGGCTATAATGAAATTGAAATGAGGGAATGATATTTTTTATGTATGTGAATTTTGTATATATGTAAATTATTAATTGTTATATATATTATGGTTGGGTGGGCAAAAAGGGAGTAAACACCTGACTCTCGTGAAAAATAAGGAGTACAAAAAGTACCATAAAAATTTAAAAAAGTACCATTTTGGTCGCCTGAAATATTTTTATTCTTACCTTGTATCAATAGTTTCTAATTTCAAAATTCTAGCTTAATAATCGTAGAAAGTACAAAAAGTATCATAAAAAATTCAAAAAAGTACCATTTTGGTCGCCTGAAATATTTTTATTCTCACCTTGGATCAATAGTTTCTAATATCAAAATTCTAGCTTCATAATCGTAGAAAGTACAAACAGTACCATAAAAATTCAAAAAAGTACCATTTTGGTCGCCCAAAATATATTTTCAGTCTGATCTTGGATCAATAGTTTCTAATTTCAGAATTCTAGCTTCATAATCGTAAAAAGTACAAAAAGTACCATAAAAAATTCAAAAAAGTACCATTTTGGTCGCCTGAAATATTTTCAGTCTGACCTCGGATCAATAGTCCCTTATTTCACAACTTTGGCTTCATAAACGTAGGAAATACAAAAAGTACTATAAAAATTCAAAAAAGTACCATTTTGGACGCCTAAAATATTTTTATTCTTACCTTGGATCAATAGTTTCTAATTTCAAAATTCTGGCTTCATAATCGTAAAAAGTACAAAAAGTATCATAAAAAATTCAAAAAAGTACCATTTTGGTCGTTTGAAATATTTTCAGTCTGACCTCGGATCAATAGTCCCTTATTTCAAAATTCTGGCTTCATAATCGTAGAAAATACAAAAAGTACCATAAAAATTCAAAAAAGTACCACTTTGGACGCCTGAAATATTTTCAGTCTGTCCACGGATCAATAGTCCCTTATTTCACAATTCTGGCTTCATAATCGTAGAAAATACAAAAAGTACTATAAAAATTCAAAAAAGTACCATTTTGGACGCCTAAAACATTTTCAGTCTGACCACGGATCAATAGTCCCTTATTTCACAATTCTGGCTTCATAATCGTGGAAAATACAAAAAGTACCATAAAAATTCAAAAAAGTACCATTTTGGACGCCTGAAATATTTTCAGTCTGACCACGGATCAATAGTCCCTTATTTCACAATTCTGGCTTCATAATCGTAGAAAATAAAAAAAGTATCATAAAAATTCAAAAAAGTAACATTTTGGACGCCTGAAATATTTTCAGTCTGTCCACGGATCAATAGTCCCTTATTTCACAATTCTGGCTTCATAATCGTAGAAAATACAAAAAGTACTATAAAAATTAAAAAAAGTACCATTTTGGACGCCTAAAATATTTTCAGTCTGACCACGGATCAATAGTCCCTTATTTCACAATTCTGGCTTCATAATCGTGGAAAATACAAAAAGTACCATAAAAATTCAAAAAAGTACCATTTTGGACGCCTGAAATATTTTCAGTCTGACCACGGATCAATAGTCCCTTATTTCACAATTCTGGCTTCATAATCGTAGAAAGTACAAAAAGTATCATAAAAATTCAAAAAAGTACCATTTTGGACGCCTGAAATATTTTCAGTTTGACCACGGATCAATAGTCCCTTATTTCACAATTCTGGCTTCATAATCGTAGAAAATACAAAAAGTACCATTAAAATTCAAAAAAGTACCATTTTGGACGCCTAAACTATTTTTATTCTTACCTTGGATCAAAGTTTCTAATTTCAAAATTCTAGCTTCATAATCGTAGAAAATACAAAAAGTACCATTAAAATTCAAAAAAGTACCATTTTGGACGCCTGAAATATTTTCAGTCTGACCACGGATCAATAGTCCCTTATTTCACAATTCTGGATTCATAATCGTAGAAAATACAAAAAGTACCATTAAAATTCAAAAAAGTACCATTTTGGACGCTTGAAATATTTTCAGTCTGACCACGGATCAATAGTCCCTTATTTCACAATTCTGGCTTCATAATCGTAGAAAGTACAAAAAGTACCATAAAAATTCAAAAAAGTACCATTTTGGACGCCTGAAATATTTTCAGTCTGACCACGGATCAATAGTCCCTTATTTCACAATTCTGGCTTCATAATCGTAGAAAATACAAAAAGTACCATTAAAATTCAAAAAAGTACGATTTTGAACGCCTAAACTATTTTTATTCTTACCTTGGATCAAAGTTTCTAATTTCAAAATTCTAGCTTCATAATCGTAGAAAATACAAAAAGTACCATTAAAATTCAAAAAAGTACCATTTTGGACGCCTGAAATATTTTCAGTCTGACCACGGATCAATAGTCCCTTATTTCACAATTCTGGCTTCATAATCGTAGAAAATACAAAAAGTACCATAAAAATTCAAAAAAGTACCATTTTGGACGCCTGAAATATTTTCAGTCTGACCACGGATCAATAGTCCCTTATTTCACAATTCTGGCTTCATAATCGTAGAAAATACAAAAAGTACCATAAAAGTACTTTTTAAGGTTTTCCATATTAATGTTCAAATCGAAGTTTAAAATATTTAAATATCTGTTTAACAAAAAATATTTAAATATACTCGTTTTAAAATGAATAAATCTACTCTTTTTTACATAAAAATAAATAAATATGTTCCAAAAGTACGAAACTGTTTTGCCGACTTTTATCCTCTTTCTACTCTGTTATAAATGTGTTTAAATTTTTCTAAATTATATAATATTTTATGTCTAGTGAAATCCCTATTGCAGGTTTAATGCAAATTTGCCCTGTAATATGGAATTATACATAAATTTCCCCCCCTTTTGGTACCTTTTTTGTCCACCAAAAAGTGTCCAAAAATTTCACCTAAAAATTTGTCCATTTTATTCAAGGCGATAATAATTATCAAAGATTTTTACCCCTCAAACTTAAAAAAGGGCCAAAACCTAAATAATATTTTCTTGTGGATTAAGTAATACAATTTAAATTTTGTGTTTAGAAGTTACATAGGGTACAAAAAAGTACCAAATTCAAAAAAAGGCCAAGACAAGATTTTACCCAATTAAAGTACGAATTTACATTTAATATTTTTAAAATAAATAAGTACAGTTGTGCTCTTTTGTTCAAATAGTATCAACTAAACCTAATAATAATAATAAATATTTGGTTATAAAAAGCTGACGTCGCTGCTTATGAATTTTTGCGACGGCATACACACGAAAACGCAATCACGAGCTTTCCACAATGAGTTTTTTCATGCTTGTTCAAACGCGTAATTTAAAATAAAGTAAAATTTGTTGCAATTGTCGAAAATCTTGTAACTTTATTTTTCAAAGTGCGAAAATTTAAAACAACTTTACAAGAGATTTATAAATCAAATTTCAATAGAAAATTAGTTTTACAAGCCCCTTATAAATTAGGCAGTTTTATTCAGGTAAAATAACATACTTAAGTGCATACACACACATACAAATATGTATGTATGTATATACATATGTAACGTATGTGTGTGTATGGCAAAATGATTTTCGGAAAAATGTTTAAAGACAGACGTAGTAAAACTCATATTGTTAGTGACAAAACATTGATTATAACTGGAAAATCGAAAAATTAGGGATGATTCTAAGAGAATTTCTTAAAAACAACAAGGCCAGCTGCTGCAGCAAGAGAAAGGCCAGCATAGCACATTTGTTCTTAGGCAGTCTTGATTCGTTAGCTAATAATTATTTTTGTCAGTGGATACATGAAAAAAAAATCCTCTGAACTGCGATTATCTTCAATTCATCTTCATCATTTGCATGTTTAGATCAAAATATCTTAATCGATAATTATAAACGCACCACTACCCCTTTTATATATGTACTTAGCAACATGTTTTAGAATCGTCATTTTAAATAAATAAAATAGATTGTATTTTTGTTAAATAATAAAAATTTCCTCTTAATTAAAATGAATTTGTCGTCCTTAAAAGGACGTTTTGTTTCATTGGAGTGTGTATATAAATATTTTTTTTTCTTCCATTCTCGTATAATTTAAGCCTTCTTTTCAGTCTTTTTGGGCAAAAGTACAGCCTGGATGTTTGGCAAAACACCACCTTGAGCAATGGTTACTCCAGACAATAATTTATTCAATTCTTCGTCATTACGAATAGCCAATTGCAAATGACGGGGAATAATTCTGGTCTTCTTGTTGTCACGAGCAGCATTGCCAGCCAACTCAAGAACTTCAGCAGCCAAATATTCCATAACGGCAGCTAAATACACTGGAGCTCCAGCACCAACACGTTCAGCATAATTGCCTTTACGCAATAGTCGATGAATACGACCAACAGGAAATTGTAAACCAGCACGGCTTGAACGAGTCTTTGCCTTGCCCTTAACTTTGCCACCTTTACCACGACCAGACATTTCTATTTAATTACTTATTACTTTTTCAACTTTGTTTAACAAAACACTTCACTAGAGCACTGAATGCACACAACTAATATCGTTCGCACTAGCGTGAATCGGTATTTATAGTTTTTTTGAGGCTGAACAACAAACGTTGGGGTTGATTTTGATTATGAGGCCAAGTAGATACACACAATGGTTCGGTCGTGCCAAAAAAGGTATATAAGGCGAACATTCGTCGTTGAAAATTAAAATTTGTGAACAGTGTTAAAAGTGTTTGTGAAGTGGAAAGAAGCAATTAACTAACAAAAATTAAATTGTGAAAAATGGCTCCTAAAACCAGTGGTAAAGCAGCAAAGAAGGCCGGTAAAGCCCAAAAGAATATTACGAAGAGTGACAAGACCAGGAAGCGTAAACGCAAGGAAAGTTACGCTATCTACATTTACAAAGTATTGAAGCAAGTACATCCTGATACTGGCATTTCTTCAAAGGCCATGAGTATCATGAATAGTTTTGTTAATGATATTTTCGAACGTATTGCCGCTGAAGCATCTCGTTTGGCTCAATACAACAAACGTTCAACCATCACCAGTCGGGAAATTCAAACTGCTGTCCGTCTATTGTTGCCCGGTGAATTGGCCAAGCACGCTGTCAGTGAAGGCACAAAGGCTGTTACTAAATACACCAGCTCCAAGTAAATTTTATTTACACTCGGATATCGTCGGTCGTATGATTTATTTGTTATTTTTCGTACCAAAAGGTCCTTTTCAGGGCCACAAATTGCATTTAAACCAAAAAGATTTGATATTTCTTCAAACGCGCAGCGCACATTAAAAGTTGATAAGATCTCATTTCACTAGATGAAATGTAATTTGTATGTTTTTTTTTCAATTAAAATTAAGTAACTGAATAAAAAATCCGATCATGGTTTGAAAACAAAAAAAAAAAAACAACGAATCCAAAATCTAGACATTATGAAATTTGTTGGAGTAGGTAATTTGGGTAAGTGAGGTTAGGAGTTTGTACGAAAATGAATTCATTTCAAATTTTTTTTTAGAAACTACTAAAAGTTTCTTTGCTTTAGGATTTGTTGTGGTGAGACAGGGTTGTCAGATATATTTTGCCAAAGCCTCTTTTTTTTTTATTAGTTTTTGACAATAAAATATTTATTTGTATAATTATTAAAATATTTTTTATAAATCGCTGAAGGTAATTTTTATTCAAAACAAATTAAAAATGATCAGTGAACAAAAAAAGTAACAATGTTTGCTATAAAATAGTTAAAAGTGGTGGTACGTAAACAAGCAGGAACAGAATTTTTGTGGTTAGTATTAAACTAATATTGTACACTAGCATATTACGTGCTACTGCGATAGCGCGCGCTGTTACTATTTATTGAAAACGCAATGTTTTTTTGTTGCTAAATATTTGTTCGTTAAATTTAGGAAAACTTGTTTTCTGGCTTATTTTATTTAGAGAAACAAAAGTACAGTCGAATAAATATATTTAGGGGATACATTTTCGATCTCAACCAAGATCAATGCTACTGAGTTTCAAAATTTTGGTTTTAAAATACAGAAGATGAAAAACTACTATAAAATAATAAATGTAACATTTTGTCTTTCACTAAAATCTTCACTAAATTTTATGGTTAAAGAAAGTCCATATAAATGAGAAAAAGACAAAAAAAAATTTTTTATATTATTTTTTTATTTTAAATATTATTTATATTTTTATTATTTTTAAAAAAATTTTTTTTTAAATTTTTGTTTTAATTTTTTTTTGTAATTTTTTCTATTTTTTTTTTATTTGTTTTTATTTTTAATATATATTTTTTTGTAATTTTTTTTTTATGTTTTTTACATGTATGTACGTATTTTACATGAGATGAATGTTATTGCATGACTACACGTTGTGAAGGGTATATAAGATTCGGCACG
This sequence comes from Phyto melanocephala, assembly GCA_941918925.1. Lineage (NCBI taxonomy): Eukaryota > Metazoa > Arthropoda > Insecta > Diptera > Rhinophoridae > Phyto > Phyto melanocephala. The sequence goes on along the minus strand of OW799234.1, from coordinate 23,006,906 downwards.
GCCGAATATAGCACTGTTACTTGTTTTTAATATTTTTGTAAATTATAATATTTTAGATGTATATGGAAAAAAATATGGATGAAAAAGAAATTATAAGTGCAATGTTCAGTGTTAGTGTGTGTGTGTCTTTTAGTTTTGCTTTGTTAAGTTACATCTAACCCTCGTAAGACGTCCAAATCTGAAAATAAAAAGAGAATTGTTAAAAAAAATGTGAAAAGTTAGAGAATAAAATATACTTATCTTATCTAGGGCACAAGTTGAAGCGTTGAGTAAATGTCTAATAGGTCTGTAAAGTGGCAGCTATAACACTTGACCCAATTTAAAGAGCTCTTTGAATTGTAGGAAAATTAGTAAAAGTAGTATATAATATAGAGGATAATAACTTGAGCGCTAGAAAAGATTAATTAATTAAAATAAGAAAAATAAAATAAATAGATAACGGCTATAATGAAATTGAAATGAGGGAATGATATTTTTTATGTATGTGAATTTTGTATATATGTAAATTATTAATTGTTATATATATTATGGTTGGGTGGGCAAAAAGGGAGTAAACACCTGACTCTCGTGAAAAATAAGGAGTACAAAAAGTACCATAAAAATTTAAAAAAGTACCATTTTGGTCGCCTAAAATATTTTTATTCTTACCTTGTATCAATAGTTTCTAATTTCAAAATTCTAGCTTAATAATCGTAGAAAGTACAAAAAGTATCATAAAAAATTCAAAAAAGTACCATTTTGGTCGCCTGAAATATTTTTATTCTCACCTTGGATCAATAGTTTCTAATATCAAAATTCTAGCTTCATAATCGTAGAAAGTACAAACAGTACCATAAAAATTCAAAAAAGTACCATTTTGGTCGCCCAAAATATATTTTCAGTCTGATCTTGGATCAATAGTTTCTAATTTCAGAATTCTAGCTTCATAATCGTAAAAAGTACAAAAAGTACCATAAAAAATTCAAAAAAGTACCATTTTGGTCGCCTGAAATATTTTCAGTCTGACCTCGGATCAATAGTCCCTTATTTCACAACTTTGGCTTCATAAACGTAGGAAATACAAAAAGTACTATAAAAATTCAAAAAAGTACCATTTTGGACGCCTAAAATATTTTTATTCTTACCTTGGATCAATAGTTTCTAATTTCAAAATTCTGGCTTCATAATCGTAAAAAGTACAAAAAGTATCATAAAAAATTCAAAAAAGTACCATTTTGGTCGTTTGAAATATTTTCAGTCTGACCTCGGATCAATAGTCCCTTATTTCAAAATTCTGGCTTCATAATCGTAGAAAATACAAAAAGTACCATAAAAATTCAAAAAAGTACCATTTTGGACGCCTGAAATATTTTCAGTCTGTCCACGGATCAATAGTCCCTTATTTCACAATTCTGGCTTCATAATCGTAGAAAATACAAAAAGTACTATAAAAATTCAAAAAAGTACCATTTTGGACGCCTAAAACATTTTCAGTCCGACCACGGATCAATAGTCCCTTATTTCACAATTCTGGCTTCATAATCGTGGAAAATACAAAAAGTACCATAAAAATTCAAAAAAGTACCATTTTGGACGCCTGAAATATTTTCAGTCTGACCACGGATCAATAGTCCCTTATTTCACAATTCTGGCTTCATAATCGTAGAAAATAAAAAAAGTATCATAAAAATTCAAAAAAGTAACATTTTGGACGCCTGAAATATTTTCAGTCTGTCCACGGATCAATAGTCCCTTATTTCACAATTCTGGCTTCATAATCGTAGAAAATACAAAAAGTACTATAAAAATTAAAAAAAGTACCATTTTGGACGCCTAAAATATTTTCAGTCTGACCACGGATCAATAGTCCCTTATTTCACAATTCTGGCTTCATAATCGTGGAAAATACAAAAAGTACCATAAAAATTCAAAAAAGTACCATTTTGGACGCCTGAAATATTTTCAGTCTGACCACGGATCAATAGTCCCTTATTTCACAATTCTGGCTTCATAATCGTAGAAAGTACAAAAAGTATCATAAAAATTCAAAAAAGTACCATTTTGGACGCCTGAAATATTTTCAGTTTGACCACGGATCAATAGTCCCTTATTTCACAATTCTGGCTTCATAATCGTAGAAACTACAAAAAGTACCATTAAAATTCAAAAAAGTACCATTTTGGACGCCTAAACTATTTTTATTCTTACCTTGGATCAAAGTTTCTAATTTCAAAATTCTAGCTTCATAATCGTAGAAAATACAAAAAGTACCATTAAAATTCAAAAAAGTACCATTTTGGACGCCTGAAATATTTTCAGTCTGACCACGGATCAATAGTCCCTTATTTCACAATTCTGGATTCATAATCGTAGAAAATACAAAAAGTACCATTAAAATTCAAAAAAGTACCATTTTGGACGCTTGAAATATTTTCAGTCTGACCACGGATCAATAGTCCCTTATTTCACAATTCTGGCTTCATAATCGTAGAAAGTACAAAAAGTACCATAAAAATTCAAAAAAGTACCATTTTGGACGCCTGAAATATTTTCAGTCTGACCACGGATCAATAGTCCCTTATTTCACAATTCTGGCTTCATAATCGTAGAAAATACAAAAAGTACCATTAAAATTCAAAAAAGTACGATTTTGAACGCCTAAACTATTTTTATTCTTACCTTGGATCAAAGTTTCTAATTTCAAAATTCTAGCTTCATAATCGTAGAAAATACAAAAAGTACCATTAAAATTCAAAAAAGTACCATTTTGGACGCCTGAAATATTTTCAGTCTGACCACGGATCAATAGTCCCTTATTTCACAATTCTGGCTTCATAATCGTAGAAAATACAAAAAGTACCATAAAAATTCAAAAAAGTACCATTTTGGACGCCTGAAATATTTTCAGTCTGACCACGGATCAATAGTCCCTTATTTCACAATTCTGGCTTCATAATCGTAGAAAATACAAAAAGTACCATAAAAGTACTTTTTAAGGTTTTCCATATTAATGTTCAAATCGAAGTTTAAAATATTTAAATATCTGTTTAACAAAAAATATTTAAATATACTCGTTTTAAAATGAATAAATCTACTCTTTTTTACATAAAAATAAATAAATATGTTCCAAAAGTACGAAACTGTTTTGCCGACTTTTATCCTCTTTCTACTCTGTTATAAATGTGTTTAAATTTTTCTAAATTATATAATATTTTATGTCTAGTGAAATCCCTATTGCAGGTTTAATGCAAATTTGCCCTGTAATATGGAATTATACATAAATTTCCCCCCCTTTTGGTACCTTTTTTGTCCACCAAAAAGTGTCCAAAAATTTCACCTAAAAATTTGTCCATTTTATTCAAGGCGATAATAATTATCAAAGATTTTTACCCCTCAAACTTAAAAAAGGGCCAAAACCTAAATAATATTTTCTTGTGGATTAAGTAATACAATTTAAATTTTGTGTTTAGAAGTTACATAGGGTACAAAAAAGTACCAAATTCAAAAAAAGGCCAAGACAAGATTTTACCCAATTAAAGTACGAATTTACATTTAATATTTTTAAAATAAATAAGTACAGTTGTGCTCTTTTGTTCAAATAGTATCAACTAAACCTAATAATAATAATAAATATTTGGTTATAAAAAGCTGACGTCGCTGCTTATGAATTTTTGCGACGGCATACACACGAAAACGCAATCACGAGCTTTCCACAATGAGTTTTTTCATGCTTGTTCAAACGCGTAATTTAAAATAAAGTAAAATTTGTTGCAATTGTCGAAAATCTTGTAACTTTATTTTTCAAAGTGCGAAAATTTAAAACAACTTTACAAGAGATTTATAAATCAAATTTCAATAGAAAATTAGTTTTACAAGCCCCTTATAAATTAGGCAGTTTTATTCAGGTAAAATAACATACTTAAGTGCATACACACACATACAAATATGTATGTATGTATATACATATGTAACGTATGTGTGTGTATGGCAAAATGATTTTCGGAAAAATGTTTAAAGACAGACGTAGTAAAACTCATATTGTTAGTGACAAAACATTGATTATAACTGGAAAATCGAAAAATTAGGGATGATTCTAAGAGAATTTCTTAAAAACAACAAGGCCAGCTGCTGCAGCAAGAGAAAGGCCAGCATAGCACATTTGTTCTTAGGCAGTCTTGATTCGTTAGCTAATAATTATTTTTGTCAGTGGATACATGAAAAAAAAATCCTCTGAACTGCGATTATCTTCAATTCATCTTCATCATTTGCATGTTTAGATCAAAATATCTTAATCGATAATTATAAACGCACCACTACCCCTTTTATATATGTACTTAGCAACATGTTTTAGAATCGTCATTTTAAATAAATAAAATAGATTGTATTTTTGTTAAATAATAAAAATTTCCTCTTAATTAAAATGAATTTGTCGTCCTTAAAAGGACGTTTTGTTTCATTGGAGTGTGTATATAAATATTTTTTTTTCTTCCATTCTCGTATAATTTAAGCCTTCTTTTCAGTCTTTTTGGGCAAAAGTACAGCCTGGATGTTTGGCAAAACACCACCTTGAGCAATGGTTACTCCAGACAATAATTTATTCAATTCTTCGTCATTACGAATAGCCAATTGCAAATGACGGGGAATAATTCTGGTCTTCTTGTTGTCACGAGCAGCATTGCCAGCCAACTCAAGAACTTCAGCAGCCAAATATTCCATAACGGCAGCTAAATACACTGGAGCTCCAGCACCAACACGTTCAGCATAATTGCCTTTACGCAATAGTCGATGAATACGACCAACAGGAAATTGTAAACCAGCACGGCTTGAACGAGTCTTTGCCTTGCCCTTAACTTTGCCACCTTTACCACGACCAGACATTTCTATTTAATTACTTATTACTTTTTCAACTTTGTTTAACAAAACACTTCACTAGAGCACTGAATGCACACAACTAATATCGTTCGCACTAGCGTGAATCGGTATTTATAGTTTTTTTGAGGCTGAACAACAAACGTTGGGGTTGATTTTGATTATGAGGCCAAGTAGATACACACAATGGTTCGGTCGTGCCAAAAAAGGTATATAAGGCGAACATTCGTCGTTGAAAATTAAAATTTGTGAACAGTGTTAAAAGTGTTTGTGAAGTGGAAAGAAGCAATTAACTAACAAAAATTAAATTGTGAAAAATGGGTCCTAAAACCAGTGGTAAAGCAGCAAAGAAGGCCGGTAAAGCCCAAAAGAATATTACGAAGAGTGACAAGACCAGGAAGCGTAAACGCAAGGAAAGTTACGCTATCTACATTTACAAAGTATTGAAGCAAGTACATCCTGATACTGGCATTTCTTCAAAGGCCATGAGTATCATGAATAGTTTTGTTAATGATATTTTCGAACGTATTGCCGCTGAAGCATCTCGTTTGGCTCAATACAACAAACGTTCAACCATCACCAGTCGGGAAATTCAAACTGCTGTCCGTCTATTGTTGCCCGGTGAATTGGCCAAGCACGCTGTCAGTGAAGGCACAAAGGCTGTTACTAAATACACCAGCTCCAAGTAAATTTTATTTACACTCTGATATCGTCGGTCGTATGATTTATTTGTTATTTTTCGTACCAAAAGGTCCTTTTCAGGGCCACAAATTGCATTTAAACCAAAAAGATTTGATATTTCTTCAAACGCGCAGCGCACATTAAAAGTTGATAAGATCTCATTTCACTAGATGAAATGTAATTTGTATGTTTTTTTTTCAATTAAAATTAAGTAACTGAATAAAAAATCCGATCATGGTTTGAAAACAAAAAAAAAAAAACAACGAATCCAAAATCTAGACATTATGAAATTTGTTGGAGTAGGTAATTTGGGTAAGTGAGGTTAGGAGTTTGTACGAAAATGAATTCATTTCAAATTTTTTTTTAGAAACTACTAAAAGTTTCTTTGCTTTAGGATTTGTTGTGGTGAGACAGGGTTGTCAGATATATTTTGCCAAAGCCTCTTTTTTTTTTATTAGTTTTTGACAATAAAATATTTATTTGTATAATTATTAAAATATTTTTTATAAATCGCTGAAGGTAATTTTTATTCAAAACAAATTAAAAATGATCAGTGAACAAAAAAAGTAACAATGTTTGCTATAAAATAGTTAAAAGTGGTGGTACGTAAACAAGCAGGAACAGAATTTTTGTGGTTAGTATTAAACTAATATTGTACACTAGCATATTACGTGCTACTGCGATAGCGCGCGCTGTTACTATTTATTGAAAACGCAATGTTTTTTTGTTACTAAATATTTGTTCGTTAAATTTAGGAAAACTTGTTTTCTGGCTTATTTTATTTAGAGAAACAAAAGTACAGTCGAATAAATATATTTAGGGGATACATTTTCGATCTCAACCAAGATCAATGCTACTGAGTTTCAAAATTTTGGTTTTAAAATACAGAAGATGAAAAACTACTATAAAATAATAAATGTAACATTTTGTCTTTCACTAAAATCTTCACTAAATTTTATGGTTAAAGAAAGTCCATATAAATGAGAAAAAGACAAAAAAAATTTTTATATTATTTTTTTATTTTAAATATTATTTATATTTTTATTATTTTTAAAAAATTTTTTTTTTAAATTTTTGTTTTAATTTTTTTTTGTAATTTTTTCTATTTTTTTTTTATTTGTTTTTATTTTTAATATATATTTTTTTGTAATTTTTTTTTTATGTTTTTTACATGTATGTACGTATTTTACATGAGATGAATGTTATTGCATGACTACACGTTGTGAAGGGTATATAAGATTCGGCACGGCCGAATATAGCACTGTTACTTGTTTTTAATATTTTTGTAAATTATAATATTTTAGATGTATATGGAAAAAAATATGGATGAAAAAGAAATTATAAGTGCAATGTTCAGTGTTAGTGTGTGTGTGTCTTTTAGTTTTGCTTTGTTAAGTTACATCTAACCCTCGTAAGACGTCCAAATCTGAAAATAAAAAGAGAATTGTTAAAAAAAATGTGAAAAGTTAGAGAATAAAATATACTTATCTTATCTAGGGCACAAGTTGAAGCGTTGAGTAAATGTCTAATAGGTCTGTAAAGTGGCAGCCATAACACTTGACCCAATTTAAAGAGCTCTTTGAATTGTAGGAAAATTAGTAAAAGTAGTATATAATATAGAGGATAATAACTTGAGCGCTAGAAAAGATTAATTAATTAAAATAAGAAAAATAAAATAAATAGATAACGGCTATAATGAAATTGAAATGAGGGAATGATATTTTTTATGTATGTGAATTTTGTATATATGTTAATTATTAATTGTTATATATATTATGGTTGGGTGGGCAAAAAGGGAGTAAACACCTGACTCTCGTGAAAAACAGGGAGTACAAAAAGTACCATAAAAATTTAAAAAAGTACCATTTTGGTCGCCTGAAATATTTTTATTCTTACCTTGTATCAATAGTTTCTAATTTCAAAATTCTAGCTTAATAATCGTAGAAAGTACAAAAAGTATCATAAAAAATTCAAAAAAGTACCATTTTGGTCGCCTGAAATATTTTTATTCTCACCTTGGATCAATAGTTTCTAATATCAAAATTCTAGCTTCATAATCGTAGAAAGTACAAACAGTACCATAAAAATTCAAAAAAGTACCATTTTGGTCGCCCAAAATATATTTTCAGTCTGATCTTGGATCAATAGTTTCTAATTTCAGAATTCTAGCTTCATAATCGTAAAAAGTACAAAAAGTACCATAAAAAATTCAAAAAAGTACCATTTTGGTCGCCTGAAATATTTTCAGTCTGACCTCGGATCAATAGTCCCTTATTTCACAACTTTGGCTTCATAAACGTAGGAAATACAAAAAGTACTATAAAAATTCAAAAAAGTACCATTTTGGACGCCTAAAATATTTTTATTCTTACCTTGGATCAATAGTTTCTAATTTCAAAATTCTGGCTTCATAATCGTAAAAAGTACAAAAAGTATCATAAAAAATTCAAAAAAGTACCATTTTGGTCGTTTGAAATATTTTCAGTCTGACCTCGGATCAATAGTCCCTTATTTCAAAATTCTGGCTTCATAATCGTAGAAAATACAAAAAGTACCATAAAAATTCAAAAAAGTACCATTTTGGACGCCTGAAATATTTTCAGTCTGTCCACGGATCAATAGTCCCTTATTTCACAATTCTGGCTTCATAATCGTAGAAAATACAAAAAGTACCATAAAAATTCAAAAAAGTACCATTTTGGACGCCTGAAATATTTTCAGTCTGACCACGGATCAATAGTCCCTTATTTCACAATTCTGGCTTCATAATCGTAGAAAATAAAAAAAGTATCATAAAAATTCAAAAAAGTAACATTTTGGACGCCTGAAATATTTTCAGTCTGTCCACGGATCAATAGTCCCTTATTTCACAATTCTGGCTTCATAATCGTAGAAAATACAAAAAGTACTATAAAAATTCAAAAAAGTACCATTTTGGACGCCTAAAATATTTTCAGTCTGACCACGGATCAATAGTCCCTTATTTCACAATTCTGGCTTCATAATCGTGGAAAATACAAAAAGTACCATAAAAATTCAAAAAAGTACCATTTTGGACGCCTGAAATATTTTCAGTCTGACCACGGATCAATAGTCCCTTATTTCACAATTCTGGCTTCATAATCGTAGAAAGTACAAAAAGTATCATAAAAATTCAAAAAAGTACCATTTTGGACGCCTGAAATATTTTCAGTTTGACCACGGATCAATAGTCCCTTATTTCACAATTCTGGCTTCATAATCGTAGAAAATACAAAAAGTACCATTAAAATTCAAAAAAGTACCATTTTGGACGCCTAAACTATTTTTATTCTTACCTTGGATCAAAGTTTCTAATTTCAAAATTCTAGCTTTATAATCGTAGAAAATACAAAAAGTACCATTAAAATTCAAAAAAGTACCATTTTGGACGCCTGAAATATTTTCAGTCTGACCACGGATCAATAGTCCCTTATTTCACAATTCTGGATTCATAATCGTAGAAAATACAAAAAGTACCATTAAAATTCAAAAAAGTACCATTTTGGACGCCTGAAATATTTTCAGTCTGACCACGGATCAATAGTCCCTTATTTCACAATTCTGGCTTCATAATCGTAGAAAGTACAAAAAGTACCATAAAAATTCAAAAAAGTACCATTTTGGACGCCTGAAATATTTTCAGTCTGACCACGGATCAATAGTCCCTTATTTCACAATTCTGGCTTCATAATCGTAGAAAATACAAAAAGTACCATTAAAATTCAAAAAAGTACCATTTTGAACGCCTAAACTATTTTTATTCTTACCTTGGATCAAAGTTTCTAATTTCAAAATTCTAGCTTCATAATCGTAGAAAATACAAAAAGTACCATTAAAATTCAAAAAAGTACCATTTTGGACGCCTGAAATATTTTCAGTCTGACCACGGATCAATAGTCCCTTATTTCACAATTCTGGATTCATAATCGTAGAAAATACAAAAAGTACCATAAAAATTCAAAAAAGTACCATTTTGGACGCCTGAAATATTTTCAGTCTGACCACGGATCAATAGTCCCTTATTTCACAATTCTGGCTTCATAATCGTAGAAAATACAAAAAGTACCATAAAAGTACTTTTTAAGGTTTTCCATATTAATGTTCAAATCGAAAATATGTAAATATCTGTTTAACAAAAATATTTAAATATACTCGTTTTAAAATGAATAAATCTACTCTTTTTTACATAAAAATAAATAAATATGTTCCAAAAGTACGAAACTGTTTTGCCGACTTTTATCCTCTTTCTACTCTGTTATAAATGTGTTTAAATTTTTCTAAATTATATAATATTTTATGTCTAGTGAAATCCCTATTGCAGGTTTAATGCAAATTTGCCCTGTAATATGGAATTATACATAAATTTCCCCCCCTTTTGGTACCTTTTTTGTCCACCAAAAAGTGTCCAAAAATTTCACCTAAAAATTTGTCCATTTTATTCAAGGCGATAATAATTATCAAAGATTTTTACCCCTCAAACTTAAAAAAGGGCCAAAACCTAAATAATATTTTCTTGTGGATTAAGTAATACAATTTAAATTTTGTGTTTAGAAGTTACATAGGGTACAAAAAAGTACCAAATTCAAAAAAAGGCCAAGACAAGATTTTACCCAATTAAAGTACGAATTTACATTTAATATTTTTAAAATAAATAAGTACAGTTGTGCTCTTTTGTTCAAATAGTATCAACTAAACCTAATAATAATAATAAATATTTGGTTATAAAAAGCTGACGTCGCTGCTTATGAATTTTTGCAACGGCATACACACGAAAACGCAATCACGAGCTTTCCACAATGAGTTTTTTCATGCTTGTTCAAACGCGTAATTTAAAATAAAGTAAAATTTGTTGCAATTGTCGAAAATCTTGTAACTTTATTTTTCAAAGTGCGAAAATTTAAAACAACTTTACAAGAGATTTATAAATCAAATTTCAATAGAAAATTAGTTTTACAAGCCCCTTATAAATTAGGCAGTTTTATTCAGGTAAAAGAACATACTTAAGTGCATACACACACATACAAATATGTATGTATGTATATACATATGTAACGTATGTGTGTGTATGGCAAAATGATTTTCGGAAAAATGTTTAAAGACAGACGTAGTAACAAAACATTGATTATAACTGGAAAATCGAAAAATTAGGGATGATTCTAAGAGAATTTCTTAAAAACAACAAGGCCAGCTGCTGCAGCAAGAGAAAGGCCAGCATAGCACATTTGTTCTTAGGCAGTCTTGATTCGTTAGCTAATTATTTTTGTCAGTGGATACATGAAAAAAAAATCCTCTGAACTGCGATTATCTTCAATTCATCTTCATCATTTGCATGTTTAGATCAAAATATCTTAATCGATAATTATAAACGCACCACTACCCCTTTTATATATGTACTTAGCAACATGTTTTAGAATCGTCATTTTAAATAAATAAAATAGATTGTATTTTTGTTAAATAATAAAAAATTTCCTCTTAATTAAAATGAATTTGTCGTCCTTAAAAGGACGTTTTGTTTCATTGGAGTGTGTATATAAATATTTTTTTTTCTTCCATTCTCGTATAATTTAAGCCTTCTTTTCAGTCTTTTTGGGCAAAAGTACAGCCTGGATGTTTGGCAAAACACCACCTTGAGCAATGGTTACTCCAGACAATAATTTATTCAATTCTTCGTCATTACGAATAGCCAATTGCAAATGACGGGGAATAATTCTGGTCTTCTTGTTGTCACGAGCAGCATTGCCAGCCAACTCAAGAACTTCAGCAGCCAAATATTCCATAACGGCAGCTAAATACACTGGAGCTCCAGCACCAACACGTTCAGCATAATTGCCTTTACGCAATAGACGATGAATACGACCAACAGGAAATTGTAAACCAGCACGGCTTGAACGAGTCTTTGCCTTGCCCTTAACTTTGCCACCTTTACCACGACCAGACATTTCTATTTAATTACTTATTACTTTTTCAACTTTGTTTAACAAAACACTTCACTAGAGCACTGAATGCACACAACTAATATCGTTCGCACTAGCGTGAATCGGTATTTATAGTTTTTTTGAGGCTGAACAACAAACGTTGGGGTTGATTTTGATTATGAGGCCAAGTAGATACACACAATGGTTCGGTCGTGCCAAAAAAGGTATATAAGGCGAACATTCGTCGTTGAAAATTAAAATTTGTGAACAGTGTTAAAAGTGTTTGTGAAGTGGAAAGAAGCAATTAACTAACAAAAATTAAATTGCGAAAAATGGCTCCTAAAACCAGTGGTAAAGCAGCAAAGAAGGCCGGTAAAGCCCAAAAGAATATTACGAAGAGTGACAAGACCAGGAAGCGTAAACGCAAGGAAAGTTACGCTATCTACATTTACAAAGTATTGAAGCAAGTACATCCTGATACTGGCATTTCTTCAAAGGCCATGAGTATCATGAATAGTTTTGTTAATGATATTTTCGAACGTATTGCCGCTGAAGCATCTCGTTTGGCTCAATACAACAAACGTTCAACCATCACCAGTCGGGAAATTCAAACTGCTGTCCGTCTATTGTTGCCCGGTGAATTGGCCAAGCACGCTGTCAGTGAAGGCACAAAGGCTGTTACTAAATACACCAGCTCCAAGTAAATTTTATTTACACTCGGATATCGTCGGTCGTATGATTTATTTGTTATTTTTCGTACCAAAAGGTCCTTTTCAGGGCCACAAATTGCATTTAAACCAAAAAGATTTGATATTTCTTCAAACGCGCAGCGCACATTAAAAGTTGATAAGATCTCATTTCACTAGATGAAATGTAATTTGTATGTTTTTTTTTCAATTAAAATTAAGTAACTGAATAAAAAGATCGGATCATGGTTTGAAAACAAAAAAAAACAACGAATCCAAAATCTAGACATTATGAAATTTGTTGGAGTAGGTAATTTGGGTAAGTGAGGTTAGGAGTTTGTACGAAAATTAATTCATTTCAAATTTTTTTTTAGAAACTACTAAAAGTTTCTTTGCTTTAGGATTTGTTGTGGTGAGACAGGGTTGTCAGTTATATTTTGCCAAAGCCTCGTTTTTTTATTAGTTTTTGACAATAAAATATTTATTTGTATAATTATTAAAATATTTTTTATAAATCGCTGAAGGTAATTTTTATTTAAAACAAATTAAAAATGATCAGTAAACAAAAAAAGTAACAATGTTTGCTATAAAATAGTTAAAAGTGGTGGTACGTAAACAAGCAGGAACAGAATTTTTGTGGTTAGTATTAAACTAATATTGTACACTAGCATATTACGTGCTACTGCGATAGCGCGCGCTGTTACTATTTATTGAAAACGCAATGTTTTTTTGTTGCTAAATATTTGTTCGTTAAATTTAGGAAAACTTGTTTTCTGGCTTATTTTATTTAGAGAAACAAAAGTACAGTCGAATAAATATATTTAGGGGATACATTTTCTATCTCAACCAAGATCAATGCTACTGAGTTTCAAAATTTTGGTTTTAAAATACAGAAGATGAAAAACTACTATAAAATAATAAATGTAACATTTTGTCTTTCACTAAAATCTTCACTAAATTTTATGGTTAAAGAAAGTCCATATAAATGAGAAAAAGACAAAAAAAAATTTTTTATATTATTTTTTTATTTTAAATATTATTTATATTTTTATTATTTTTAAAAAAATTTTTTTTTAAATTTTTGTTTTAATTTTTTTTTGTAATTTTTTCTATTTTTTTTTATTTGTTTTTATTTTTAATATATATTTTTTTGTAATTTTTTTTAATGTTTTTTACATGTATGTACGTATTTTACATGAGATGAATGTTATTGCATGACAACACGTTGTGAAGGGTATATAAGATTCGGCACGGCCGAATATAGCACTGTTACTTGTTTTTAATATTTTTGTAAATTATAATATTTTAGATGTATATGGAAAAAAATATGGATGAAAAAGAAATTATAAGTGCAATGTTCAGTGTTAGTGTGTGTGTCTTTTAGTTTTGCTTTGTTAAGTTACATCTAACCCTCGTAAGACGTCCAAATCTGAAAATAAAAAGAGAAATGTTTAAAAAAATGTGAATGTTAGAGAATAAAATATACTTATCTTATCTAGGGCACAAGTTGAAGCGTTGAGTAAATGTCTAATAGGTCTGTAAAGTGGCAGCCATAACACTTGACCCAATTTAAAGAGCTCTTTGAATTGTAGGAAAATTAGTAAAAGTAGTATATAATATAGAGGATAATAACTTGAGCGCTAGAAAAGATTAATTAATTAAAATAAGAAAAATAAAATAAATAGATAACGGCTATAATGAAATTGAAATGAGGGAATGATATTTTTTATGTATGTGAATTTTGTATATATGTTAATTATTAATTGTTATATATATTATGGTTGGGTGGGCAAAAAAGGGGTAAACACCTGACTCTCGTGAAAAATAGGGAGTACAAAAAGTACCATAAAAATTTAAAAAAGTACCATTTTGGTCGCCTGAAATATTTTTATTCTTACCTTGTATCAATAGTTTCTAATTTCAAAATTCTAGCTTCATAATCGTAGAAAGTACAAAAAGTATCATAAAAAATTCAAAAAAGTACCATTTTGGTCGCCTGAAATATTTTTATTCTCACCTTGGATCAATAGTTTCTAATTTCAAAATTCTAGCTTCATAATCGTAGAAAGTACAAAAAGTACCATAAAAAATTCAAAAAAGTACCATTTTGGTCGCCCGAAATATTTTCAGTCTGACCTCGGATCAATAGTCCCTTATTTCACAACTTTGGCTTCATAAACGTAGGAAATACAAAAAGTACCATAAAAAATTCAAAAAAGTACCATTTTGGACGCCTAAAATATTTTTATTCTTACCTTGGATCAATAGTTTCTAATTTCAAAATTCTGGCTTCATAATCGTAAAAAGTACAAAAAGTATCATAAAAAATTCAAAAAAGTACCATTTTGGTCGCCCGAAATATTTTCAGTCTGACCTTGGATCAATAGTTTCTAATTTCAGAATTCTAGCTTCATAATCGTAAAAAGTACAAAAAGTACCATAAAAAATTCAAAAAAGTACCATTTTGGACGCCTAAAATATTTTCAGTCTGACCACGGATCAATAGTCCCTTATTTCACAACTTTGGCTTCATAAACGTAGGAAATACAAAAAGTACTATAAAAAATTCAAAAAAGTACCATTTTGGTCGCCCGAAATATTTTCAGTCTGACCTTGGATCAATAGTTTCTAATTTCAGAATTCTGGCTTCATAATCGTAGAAAATACAAAAAGTACCATAAAAATTCAAAAAAGTACCATTTTGGACGCCTGAAATATTTTCAGTCTGTCCACGGATCAATAGTCCCTTATTTCACAATTCTGACTTCATAATCGTAGAAAATACAAAAAGAACTATAAAAATTCAAAAAAGTACCATTTTGGACGCCTAAAATATTTTCAGTCTGACCACGGATCAATAGTCCCTTATTTCACAATTCTGGCTTCATAATCGTAGAAAATACAAAAAGTACTATAAAAATTCAAAAAAGTACCATTTTGGACGCCTAAAATATTTTCAGTCTGACCACGGATCAATAGTTTCTAATTTCAGAATTCTAGCTTCATAATCGTAAAAAGTACCATAAAAAATTCAAAAAAGTACCATTTTGGTCGCCTGAAATATTTTCAGTCTGACCTCGGATCAATAGTCCCCTTATTTCACAACTTTGGCTTCATAATCGTAGAAAGTACAAAAAGTATCATAAAAAATTCAAAAAAGTACCATTTTGGTCGCCTGAAATATTTTTATTCTCACCTTGGATCAATAGTTTCTAATTTCAAAATTCTAGCTTCATAATCGTAGAAAGTACAAAAAGTACCATAAAAATTCAAAAAAGTACCATTTTGGTCGCCTGAAATATTTTTATTCTCACCTTGGATCAATAGTTTCTAATTTCAAAATTATAGCTTCATAATCGTAGAAAATACAAAAAGTACCATAAAAGTACTTTTTAAGGTTTTCCATATTAATGTTCAAATCGAAGTTTAAAATATTTAAATATCTGTTTAACAAAAAATATTTAAATATACTCGTTTTAAAATGAATAAATCTACTCTTTTTTACATAAAAATAAATAAATATGTTCCAAAAGTACGAAACTGTTTTGCCGACTTTTATCCTCTTTCTACTCTGTTATAAATGTGTTTAAATTTTTCTAAATTATATAATATTTTATGTCTAGTGAAATCCCTATTGCAGGTTTAATGCAAATTTGCCCTGTAATATGGAATTATACATAAATTTCCCCCCCTTTTGGTACCTTTTTTGTCCACCAAAAAGTGTCCAAAAAATTTCACCTAAAAATTTGTCCATTTTATTCAAGGCGATAATAATTATCAAAGATTTTTACCCCTCAAACTTAAAAAAGGGCCAAAACCTAAATAATATTTTCTTGTGGATTAAGTAATACAATTTAAATTTTGTGTTTAGAAGTTACATAGGGTACAAAAAAGTACCAAATTCAAAAAAAGGCCAAGACAAGATTTTACCCCCTTAAAGTACGAATTTACATTTAATATTTTTAAAATAAATAAGTACAGTTGTGCTCTTTTGTTCAAATAGTATCAACTAAACCTAATAATAATAATAAATATTTGGTTATAAAAAGCTGACGTCGCTGCTTATGAATTTTTGCGACGGCATACACACGAAAACGCAATCACGAGCTTTCCACAATGAGTTTTTTCATGCTTGTTCAAACGCGTAATTTAAAATAAAGTAAAATTTGTTGCAATTGTCGAAAATCTTGTAACTTTATTTTTCAAAGTGCGAAAATTTAAAACAACTTTACAAGAGATTTATAAATCAAATTTCAATAGAAAATTAGTTTTACAAGCCCCTTATAAATTAGGCAGTTTTATTCAGGTAAAAGAACATACTTAAGTGCATACACACACATACAAATATGTATGTATGTATGTATATACATATGTAACGTATGTGTGTGTATGGCAAAATGATTTTCGGAAAAATGTTTAAAGACAGACGTAGGAAAACTCATATTGTTAGTGACAAAACATTGATTACAACTGGAAAATCGAAAAATTAGGGATGATTCTAAGAGAATTTCTTAAAAACAACAAGGCCAGCTGCTGTAGCAAGAGAAAGGCCAGCATAGCACATTTGTTCTTAGGCAGTCTTGATTCGTTAGCTAATAATTATTTTTGTCAGTGGATACATGAAAAAAAAAATCCTCTGAACTGCGATTATCTTCATCATTTGCATGTTTAGATCAAAATATCTTAATCGATAATTATAAACGCACCACTACCCCTTTTATATATGTACTTAGCAACATGTATTAGAATCGTCATTTTAAATAAATAAAATAGATTGTATTTTTGTTAAATAATAAAAATTTCCTCTTAATTAAAATGAATTTGTCGTCCTTAAAAGGACGTTTTGTTTCATTGGAGTGTGTATATAAATATTTTTTTTTTCTTCCATTCTCGTATAATTTAAGCCTTCTTTTCAGTCTTTTTGGGCAAAAGTACAGCCTGGATGTTTGGCAAAACACCACCTTGAGCAATGGTTACTCCAGACAATAATTTATTCAATTCTTCATCATTACGAATAGCCAATTGCAAATGACGGGGAATAATTCTGGTCTTCTTGTTGTCACGAGCAGCATTGCCAGCCAACTCAAGAACTTCAGCAGCCAAATATTCCATAACGGCAGCTAAATACACTGGAGCTCCAGCACCAACACGTTCAGCATAATTGCCTTTACGCAATAGACGATGAATACGACCAACAGGAAATTGTAAACCAGCACGGCTTGAACGAGTCTTTGCCTTGCCCTTAACTTTGCCACCTTTACCACGACCAGACATTTCTATTTAATTACTTATTACTTTTTCAACTTTGTTTAACAAAACACTTCACTAGAGCACTGAATGCACACAACTAATATCGTTCGCACTAGCGTGAATCGGTATTTATAGTTTTTTTGAGGCTGAACAACAAACGTTGGGGTTGATTTTGATTATGAGGCCAAGTAGATACACACAATGGTTCGGTCGTGCCAAAAAAGGTATATAAGGCGAACATTCGTCGTTGAAAATTAAAATTTGTGAACAGTGTTAAAAGTGTTTGTGAAGTGGAAAGAAGCAATTAACTAACAAAAATTAACTTGTGAAAAAATGGCTCCTAAAACCAGTGGTAAAGCAGCAAAGAAGGCCGGTAAAGCCCAAAAGAATATTACGAAGAGTGACAAGACCAGGAAGCGTAAACGCAAGGAAAGTTACGCTATCTACATTTACAAAGTATTGAAGCAAGTACATCCTGATACTGGCATTTCTTCAAAGGCCATGAGTATCATGAATAGTTTTGTTAATGATATTTTCGAACGTATTGCCGCTGAAGCATCTCGTTTGGCTCAATACAACAAACGTTCAACCATCACCAGTCGGGAAATTCAAACTGCTGTCCGTCTATTGTTGCCCGGTGAATTGGCCAAGCACGCTGTCAGTGAAGGCACAAAGGCTGTTACTAAATACACCAGCTCCAAGTAAATTTTATTTACACTCGGATATCGTCGGTCGTATGATTTATTTGTTATTTTTCGTACCAAAAGGTCCTTTTCAGGGCCACAAATTGCATTTAAACCAAAAAGATTTGATATTTCTTCAAACGCGCAGCGCACATTAAAAGTTGATAAGATCTCATTTCACTAGATGAAATGTAATTTGTATGTTTTTTTTTTCAATTAAAATTAAGTAACTGAATAAAAAGATCGGATCATGGTTTGAAAACAAAAAAAAACAACGAATCCAAAATCTAGACATTATGAAATTTGTTGGAGTAGGTAATTTGGGTAAGTGAGGTTAGGAGTTTGTACGAAAATGAATTCATTGCAAATTTTTTTTTAGAAACTACTAAAAGTTTCTTTGCTTTAGGATTTGTTGTGGTGAGACAGGGTTGTCAGATATATTTTGCCAAAGCCTCTTTTTTTTATTAGTTTTTGACAATAAAATATTTATTTGTATAATTATTAAAATATTTTTTATAAATCGCTGAAGGTAATTTTTATTTAAAACAAATTAAAAATGACCAGTAAACAAAAAAAGTAACAATGTTTGCTATAAAATAGTTAAAAGTGGTGGTACGTAAACAAGCAGGAACAGAATTTTTGTGGTTAGTATTAAACTAATATTGTACACTAGCATATTACGTGCTACTGCGATAGCGCGCGCTGTTACTATTTATTGAAAACGCAATGTTTTTTTGTTACTAAATATTTGTTCGTTAAATTTAGGAAAACTTGTTTTCTGGCTTATTTTATTTAGAGAAACAAAAGTACAGTCGAATAAATATATTTAGGGGATACATTTTCTATCTCAACCAAGATCAATGCTACTGAGTTTCAAAATTTTGGTTTTAAAATACAGAAGATGAAAAACTACTATAAAAATAATAAATGTAACATTTTGTCTTTCACTAAAATCTTCACTAAATTTTATGGTTAAAGAAAGTCCATATAAATGAGAAAAAGACAAAAAAAAATTTTTATATTATTTTTTTATTTTAAATATTATTTATATTTTTATTATTTTTAAATTTTTTTTTTTTAAATTTTTGTTTTAATTTTTTTTTTGTAATTTTTTCTATTTTTTTTATTTGTTTTTATTTTTAATATATATTTTTTTGTAATTTTTTTTTGTATGTTTTTTACATGTATGTACGTATTTTACATGAGATGAATGTTATTGCATGACTACACGTTGTGAAGGGTATATAAGATTCGGCACGGCCGAATATAGCACTGTTACTTGTTTTTAATATTTTTGTAAATTATAATATTTTAGGTGTATATGGAAAAAAATATGGATGAAAAAGAAATTATAAGTGCAATGTTCAGTGTTAGTGTGTGTGTCTTTTAGTTTTGCTTTGTTAAGTTACATCTAACCCTCGTAAGACGTCCAAATCTGAAAATAAAAAGAGAAATGTTTAAAAAAATGTGAATGTTAGAGAATAAAATATACTTATCTTATCTAGGGCACAAGTTGAAGCGTTGAGTAAATGTCTAATAGGTCTGTAAAGTGGCAGCCATAACACTTGACCCAATTTAAAGAGCTCTTTGAATTGTAGGAAAATTAGTAAAAGTAGTATATAATATAGAGGATAATAACTTGAGCGCTAGAAAAGATTAATTAATTAAAATAAGAAAAATAAAATAAATAGATAACGGCTATAATGAAATTGAAATGAGGGAATGATATTTTTTATGTATGTGAATTTTGTATATATGTTAATTATTAATTGTTATATATATTATGGTTGGGTGGGCAAAAAAGGGGTAAACACCTGACTCTCGTGAAAAATAGGGAGAACAAAAAGTACCATAAAAATTTAAAAAAGTACCATTTTGGTCGCCTGAAATATTTTTATTCTTACCTTGTATCAATAGTTTCTAATTTCAAAATTCTAGCTTCATAATCGTAGAAAGTACAAAAAGTATCATAAAAAATTCAAAAAAGTACCATTTTGGTCGCCTGAAATATTTTTATTCTCACCTTGGATCAATAGTTTCTAATTTCAAAATTCTAGCTTCATAATCGTAGAAAGTACAAAAAGTACCATAAAAAATTCAAAAAAGTACCATTTTGGTCGCCTGAAATATTTTCAGTCTGACCTCGGATCAATAGTCCCTTATTTCACAACTTTGGCTTCATAAACGTAGGAAATACAAAAAGTACTATAAAAATTCAAAAAAGTACCATTTTGGACGCCTAAAATATTTTTATTCTTACCTTGGATCAATAGTTTCTAATTTCAAAATTCTGGCTTCATAATCGTAAAAAGTACAAAAAGTATCATAAAAAATTCAAAAAAGTACCATTTTGGTCGCCCGAAATATTTTCAGTCTGACCTTGGATCAATAGTTTCTAATTTCAGAATTCTAGCTTCATAATCGTAAAAAGTACAAAAAGTACCATAAAAAATTCAAAAAAGTACCATTTTGGACGCCTAAAATATTTTCAGTCTGACCACGGATCAATAGTCCCTTATTTCACAACTTTGGCTTCATAAACGTAGGAAATACAAAAAGTACTATAAAAAATTCAAAAAAGTACCATTTTGGTCGCCCGAAATATTTTCAGTCTGACCTTGGATCAATAGTTTCTAATTTCAGAATTCTGGCTTCATAATCGTAAAAAGTACCATAAAAAATTCAAAAAAGTACCATTTTGGTCGCCTGAAATATTTTCAGTCTGACCTCGGATCAATAGTCCCTTATTTCACAACTTTGGCTTCATAATCGTAGAAAGTACAAAAAGTATCATAAAAAATTCAAAAAAGTACCATTTTGGTCGCCTGAAATATTTTTATTCTCACCTTGGATCAATAGTTTCTAATTTCAAAATTCTAGCTTCATAATCGTAGAAAGTACAAAAAGTACCATAAAAATTCAAAAAAGTACCATTTTGGACGCCTGAAATATTTTCAGTCTGTCCACGGATCAATAGTCCCTTATTTCACAATTCTGACTTCATAATCGTAGAAAATACAAAAAGTACTATAAAAATTCAAAAAAGTACCATTTTGGACGCCTAAAATATTTTCAGTCTGACCACGGATCAATAGTCCCTTATTTCACAATTCTGACTTCATAATCGTAGAAAGTACAAAAAGTACCATAAAAAATTCAAAAAAGTACCATTTTGGACGCCTAAAATATTTTCAGTCTGACCACGGATCAATAGTCCCTTATTTCACAACTTTGGCTTCATAAACGTAGGAAATACAAAAAGTACTATAAAAAATTCAAAAAAGTACCATTTTGGTCGCCCGAAATATTTTCAGTCTGACCTTGGATCAATAGTTTCTAATTTCAGAATTCTGGCTTCATAATCGTAAAAAGTACCATAAAAAATTCAAAAAAGTACCATTTTGGTCGCCTGAAATATTTTCAGTCTGACCTCGGATCAATAGTCCCTTATTTCACAACTTTGGCTTCATAATCGTAGAAAGTACAAAAAGTATCATAAAAAATTCAAAAAAGTACCATTTTGGTCGCCTGAAATATTTTTATTCTCACCTTGGATCAATAGTTTCTAATTTCAAAATTCTAGCTTCATAATCGTAGAAAGTACAAAAAGTACCATAAAAATTCAAAAAAGTACCATTTTGGACGCCTGAAATATTTTCAGTCTGTCCACGGATCAATAGTCCCTTATTTCACAATTCTGACTTCATAATCGTAGAAAATACAAAAAGTACTATAAAAATTCAAAAAAGTACCATTTTGGACGCCTAAAATATTTTCAGTCTGACCACGGATCAATAGTCCCTTATTTCACAATTCTGGCTTCATAATCGTAGAAAATACAAAAAGTACTATAAAAATTCAAAAAAGTACCATTTTGGACGCCTAAAATATTTTCAGTCTGACCACGGATCAATAGTTTCTAATTTCAGAATTCTAGCTTCATAATCGTAAAAAGTACCATAAAAAATTCAAAAAAGTACCATTTTGGTCGCCTGAAATATTTTCAGTCTGACCTCGGATCAATAGTCCCTTATTTCACAACTTTGGCTTCATAATCGTAGAAAGTACAAAAAGTATCATAAAAAATTCAAAAAAGTACCATTTTGGTCGCCTGAAATATTTTTATTCTCACCTTGGATCAATAGTTTCTAATTTCAAAATTCTAGCTTCATAATCGTAGAAAGTACAAAAAGTACCATAAAAATTCAAAAAAGTACCATTTTGGTCGCCTGAAATATTTTTATTCTCACCTTGGATCAATAGTTTCTAATTTCAAAATTATAGCTTCATAATCGTAGAAAATACAAAAAGTACCATAAAAGTACTTTTTAAGGTTTTCCATATTAATGTTCAAATCGAAGTTTAAAATATTTAAATATCTGTTTAACAAAAAATATTTTAATATACTCGTTTTAAAATGAATAAATCTACTCTTTTTTACATAAAAATAAATAAATATGTTCCAAAAGTACGAAACTGTTTTGCCGACTTTTATCCTCTTTCTACTCTGTTATAAATGTGTTTAAATTTTTCTAAATTATATAATATTTTATGTCTAGTGAAATCCCTATTGCAGGTTTAATGCAAATTTGCCCTGTAATATGGAATTATACATAAATTTCCCCCCCTTTTGGTACCTTTTTTGTCCACCAAAAAGTGTCCAAAAATTTCACCTAAAAATTTGTCCATTTTATTCAAGGCGATAATAATTATCAAAGATTTTTACCCCTCAAACTTAAAAAAGGGCCAAAACCTAAATAATATTTTCTTGTGGATTAAGTAATACAATTTAAATTTTGTGTTTAGAAGTTACATAGGGTACAAAAAAGTACCAAATTCAAAAAAAGGCCAAGACAAGATTTTACCCCCTTAAAGTACGAATTTACATTTAATATTTTTAAAATAAATAAGTACAGTTGTGCTCTTTTGTTCAAATAGTATCAACTAAACCTAATAATAATAATAAATATTTGGTTATAAAAAGCTGACGTCGCTGCTTATGAATTTTTGCGACGGCATACACACGAAAACGCAATCACGAGCTTTCCACAATGAGTTTTTTCATGCTTGTTCAAACGCGTAATTTAAAATAAAGTAAAATTTGTTGCAATTGTCGAAAATCTTGTAACTTTATTTTTCAAAGTGCGAAAATTTAAAACAACTTTACAAGAGATTTATAAATCAAATTTCAATAGAAAATTAGTTTTACAAGCCCCTTATAAATTAGGCAGTTTTATTCAGGTAAAAGAACATACTTAAGTGCATACACACACATACAAATATGTATGTATGTATGTATATACATATGTAACGTATGTGTGTGTATGGCAAAATGATTTTCGGAAAAATGTTTAAAGACAGACGTAGGAAAACTTAGTGACAAAACATTGATTACAACTGGAAAATCGAAAAATTAGGGATGATTCTAAGAGAATTTCTTAAAAACAACAAGGCCAGCTGCTGTAGCAAGAGAAAGGCCAGCATAGCACATTTGTTCTTAGGCAGTCTTGATTCGTTAGCTAATAATTATTTTTGTCAGTGGATACATGAAAAAAAAAATCCTCTGAACTGCGATTATCTTCAATTCATCTTCATCATTTGCATGTTTAGATCAAAATATCTTAATCGATAATTATAAACGCACCACTACCCCTTTTATATATGTACTTAGCAACATGTTTTAGAATCGTCATTTTAAATAAATAAAATATATTGTATTTTTGTTAAATAATAAAAATTTCCTCTTAATTAAAATGAATTTGTCGTCCTTAAAAGGACGTTTTGTTTCATTGGAGTGTGTATATAAATATTTTTTTTTTCTTCCATTCTCGTATAATTTAAGCCTTCTTTTCAGTCTTTTTGGGCAAAAGTACAGCCTGGATGTTTGGCAAAACACCACCTTGAGCAATGGTTACTCCAGACAATAATTTATTCAATTCTTCATCATTACGAATAGCCAATTGCAAATGACGGGGAATAATTCTGGTCTTCTTGTTGTCACGAGCAGCATTGCCAGCCAACTCAAGAACTTCAGCAGCCAAATATTCCATAACGGCAGCTAAATACACTGGAGCTCCAGCACCAACACGTTCAGCATAATTGCCTTTACGCAATAGACGATGAATACGACCAACAGGAAATTGTAAACCAGCACGGCTTGAACGAGTCTTTGCCTTGCCCTTAACTTTGCCACCTTTACCACGACCAGACATTTCTATTTAATTACTTATTACTTTTTCAACTTTGTTTAAGATTGATTATATATTGATTGAATTCTGATTCTAGCAGTGAAAGTGATAAGTAATAAATCGGTGAATTAAAACAAAATAATAATAAATAAATATTTATATACAATCTTTTAAATTGGAATATTTTATTTAACTCTTTTGTTTTGGATATTTATCCAATACTTTGAGAAGCCCATAGTAGGCAACAAAATAATTTTTTGAGTGCTAAACAGCAAATAGAATTCCAAATAGATATACATATATTTGGACGTTTTTAGTTTTATCTTGAGAAGCCCATAAGGGGCTTTGACTGGACGAAAAAGGAAAAAACAGTTTATTGAGATTCTGTTCTATTGTTAATGTGAATAAACATCAATCCCATTTAAAAAGGTGGGAAGTAAAATGGAGGAGGATGAAAATCCGAGTAAGAAGCGACCCAGAGTTGTGGTTTCTGTTGAAGATTTACAGCGGATTATTCGTGAGAAGGACAACGAAATTGAGCTAATTAATAAAAAGTTCAATTATATTATTGAAGAGAATGAAAAATTGAGGAAGGCTGTAGAGGATCTTTTGGGACAAATTCAGAAGGGGCCTGAAAGTGAAAGCTTTACAAGTGATGATGAGATGGTGGGTGAAGAGCTTCAAAATGTAGAAAAAAATGAAGGGAATGACGTAAATCAAACTAAAGCGACTTTCAATTCCTTAAGTAACGTTAATAAAAGCCGAAGTAATGCCAAAGCTAGTTCATCATATAGCAAAAGCCCATCAAAGCAAGCAGCCAGTAAGATGAGAAGTGCAAATGTCAAATCTACAAAGCCAATAGTGAAGGAAGAAAGCAAGAGAAGTAAGTCGATCCCTATAATAACAACTTATAATATAAACGTTAAGACTGTTTTAGATTTAATAGATATTAAGTTAGGTCATAAGAATTTTAATGTGAAGATAATTGGCAGAAACATTGTGAATATAGGGGTCTGCACTCTTGAAGATTTTGGTAAGGTTAAAAGCTTACTCGAGGAACAAAATGTGAATTTTTATACATATACCCCTAAGGGTCTGCGTCCATTCACGGTTGTAGTTGAGGGACTTCCCCACTCTTTTGAGTCTGGGGAAATTTTAGAATATTTGGGCAGTCTCCAGATTAGCATCAATGTTATTAGTTTGGCTAAATTGGGTAACGATAAATGGGTTGTCCGGTTGTCAAGGGACTCTGATATAGGAAAATTTTATGACGTGAGATATATATTGCGATGCAGAGTTTATATTAGAAAATTTGATCGAAGGGGTATAACGCAATGTTTTAATTGTCAGCGTTTTGGCCATGTTTCGTCCAACTGCCGAATGCCCTATAGATGCGTAAAATGTGGGGGGTCTCATGGCCCGGGTAAATGTAGTATACCTCCTAGGGGTGAGAATAATGTAGAAACTTTGGTGACTAACCCAGTTACGGGGCAAGTATCTAAGGTTATTGGTTTTCCTGTGAAATGTGTCAACTGTGAGGTTGAGGGTCATGCATCTAGTTCGAGGGACTGTCCGCGTAGAATGGAGCTTTTGCGTAGGATAGAGGAGAGAAAGACATCTGTGAACGTGTCTCGTACCCGTGTTATACCTTGAAAGGGAAGTGCGTTAAAGAATGGAGTCTCTTACGCTGCAGCAGCTGTGTCTGCTCTGTGTAATGAGCGACCGGGTTCTACCTCGCAAGTCGAATCTTCGAAGCGCGTAGGTTCGTATGGCGCTGAGATTTCTGTAGGATCAGCATTGGCTCAATGTAAATTAATTGATGACGACTGTGAACGCTTTTTTGGGAGCGGGCTATTACAATGTTTAGGTAAAATACGTGGGTTCGCGAAGGAGTACCGCACTTTAAATAGTGATGAGGCCAAATCAAGCGCATTGCTTGGTATGTTAATGACCTTGGGACATAATGGCTAGTGCATTGAAGATTATATTTATTAATGTTAATTCAATTGTGTCTAGACACAGGAGACATTATTTGAATTTATTTTTGATAGAGCATAAACCTGATATATTGCTATTGGCAGAGCACGGTCTTAGCTCTTGTCATAGGTTTAGTGTTGATGGGTATGTTGTTTTTAGAAGAGATCGACTGAATAGACGCGGAGGGGGTACGGCTGTTCTTATTAGGGACAGCTGCCATTGCGGGGAGATTGTACTTGATACGGGTGGGATTGAGAACACTGCTGTGCGTATTAGGAGAGTGAGTGGCAATGATATGGTTGTGATCGCTATGTATCTTGGACCAGGGAATGCACTGACGCCTGAGGACTTTTATCCTGTGCAAAGACTGACTACTAGCTGTAGTGTTGTAATTGGAGCTGATCTTAATGCGAGGCATCCATATTGGGGGGATCCCTTTACTAACGCAAGTGGCCGTAACCTTCATGAGTTTTTGATTGCTAGTCCTGACCTTGAGATACGACAGACTAACGGACCAACTAGGACGAATGCTGTATTGTCATCCTACATTGACTTTTTTATAACGTCTTCGGATCTGGATCCGACGACTTTGAATGGCCTGAATACGCTTGATTATGAGTCGGACCACAGGGCAGTTGAGTTTAATCTTATTACGGATGCTTTTGAGGGACGTGATCACCTAAGGAGGTATGATTACGATCGAATGGATATTCGAAAATTTAGGGAAAGACTATCAGGAAATTTGCAGCATTATGCCTTACCAGTTTGTGAGAACGTTACGGAGGATGAGATAGATAAGTGTGTTGAGTCGATGAATGGTGCCTTTTTAGATGCAATGGAATATTCAATTCCAAAAGTTTCTGTAAAAGGTAGGGGATTAATGAAACTTCCACGGCATATCTTGGATCTAATTGGGCATAGAAAGAGATTAAGGCGAGTATTGCAGAGATGTGTGGAACCAGGTAGATGCAATACTCTTAGGGCTGAAGTGAGGAATATTGGTAGAATTATACAGGGTGCCATAGCTATCTTTGAAAGGGACTATTGGGCGGAATACCTTAGCCGTATTCGGCTCAATAACAGGACTTTTCGTAATGTGAAGTCTGCAGCGGGGCTTAATGTTCGCTCTACGGTTAAGGGCCTGACAGGTCCTAATGACACGATCGTGACGGATGAAAATGGAAAGGCTAATTTGTTGGCGGAGTCTTTCTTTCGGATAAATCGACCAGGACAGGTGGCCCGGGATAACTCGTATTTTACGGAGGTGAGAAGGATGACATTGACAATGGACAACACGACACCTATGACTACTTTTGACAGGACTACTACTGCTGATGGAAGAATCGGCCATGCGGAACATGACTTTGTCGATGCGAGTGCTGTGGGCAATGCACTGAGGAGGAGATCGAACAAGAGATCTAGTGGTGCTGATGGTGTGCCGGATTTCGTACTAAAGAGGACTGACGTCGTTGCATGGGAATTCTTGGCTGTGTTATTTAATCATTGTTTGAATTTGGGTTATTTTCCGAAGGCATGGAGATTGGCGTTAGTAGTTCCCATTTTGAAACGGGGAATGGACCCTGCGAAGAGTGACAGTTATAGACCAATATCCCTTTTATCATCGTTCGGGAAGCTTTTGGAGTTCTTTATCTTGGCAAGGATTAATGTAATTATTCAGGAAAAGGGTATTCTGAGGGATTTCCAGTTTGGTTTTCGGAATGGCCTTTCAACGTCTCATGCACTGATGGTATTGGCTGATTATGTTGCTAGGGGTTTGAATAACAGATGCCCGACAATTGCGGTTAGTTTAGATTTCTCGAGAGCTTTTGACACTGTATGGCAGGATGGGATAATCTATAAGCTCATGCATATGGGATTTGACATAAGTGTTTGTCGTATGGTTGCCAGTTTTCTGAAGGGCCGTACTTTTAAGGTACGGGTTGGGGAAACATTGTCCAATGAGGGTACGATTACGGCAGGTGTACCTCAGGGTTCGCTTTTGGGTCCTGTTTTGTACAATATATTTGTATCTGACATTCCTCAGCCACCGGATGGGGACCTCTTATTGATCTACGCTGACGACATACTTGTGGCTTCATCAGGCGCAAGGGCTAGGATGGTTAATGGCCGACTTAATGAGTATTTGGACGGACTTACGGACTATTTTACTAAATGGGGACTGAATTTGAATATTTTGAAGACTACTGCGGTTATATTTAAGGGTAGGCGTAAACATATCTACCCAAATTGGAGGCCATTTATTCCTAGCTTGAGGATAGCGGGTGGACAGGTCAATGTTTCGGACAGGGTAAAGTATCTCGGCGTTATATTCCACGAAAATTTTGAGTTCTATCGTCATATAGATGACGTTCTGGAGAGGACAAAGAGAATTTATGGCGCGTATCAAAGTATATTGCGACGTAGGGGTGGTCTTGATCTAAGGATACGTCTATTGTTATATCGTCAGGTGATTCGCCCACTTGTTTCTTATGCCTTTCCAGCTTGGTTTGGAATTTCTTCTGCCCAGATGGAGAGGCTGAGAAAATGGGAGAGGAGAATTTTGGTTGCTTGTTTGGGCTTGACACCCAGCTGTAACCATAATGGTGTGATACGCAGGCCGTCGTGCCGGGCCATTTATGGGGCAATAGACTTTCATAGGTTAGATGTCTTCATGATTGAGGGAGCTATCAAATTCCTGCAGGGTGCTTGTTCGAAAGAGAATAGCCTTCTTAGACAATGTTTTGACAGGGCTGGTAATTTGGAGACTGTCCAACATTCAAGGTATCTTTCCCCCGTGGATTTGTTGACACTTAGGAGAGCTGGTCTCCTCTTTGAGAGTGCACACCTCCTATTTTATCATAGGCGGATTCATTCCCTTAATATAGTTGATACAGTGTACAACACTGCTCAATAATTTTACTTTTTTTCACTCTTTTGTAAATATGTATAATTTCCCTCTATCTTAGTTTTAATTTTTAGTATTAAGTTAGTGATAAGTTATTAATATCAGAAAAAGACTTCCTTTTTAATCCCTTTTTTTGGAAAATTTAGAAATAGAATAGATATATAATTAATTGATGTAGCTGCGCTACAAGTTTTGCAATAAAAATGAATGTCTTTGGAAAATACTTAGTATGTAAAGAATAACTTAAATTAATGCCTTAGTTTTTAGATAGAATTAATTCAATGTACAATTAATGAATGGGACAAATAAAACTTGAACTTGAACTTCAACTTTGTTTAACAAAACACTTCACTAGAGCACTGAATGCACACAACTAATATCGTTCGCACTAGCGTGAATCGGTATTTATAGTTTTTTTGAGGCTGAACAACAAACGTTGGGGTTGATTTTGATTATGAGGCCAAGTAGATACACACAATGGTTCGGTCGTGCCAAAAAAGGTATATAAGGCGAACATTCGTCGTTGAAAATTAAAATTTGTGAACAGTGTTAAAAGTGTTTGTGAAGTGGAAAGAAGCAATTAACTAACAAAAATTAAATTGTGGAAAAATGGCTCCTAAAACCAGTGGTAAAGCAGCAAAGAAGGCCGGTAAAGCCCAAAAGAATATTACGAAGAGTGACAAGACCAGGAAGCGTAAACGCAAGGAAAGTTACGCTATCTACATTTACAAAGTATTGAAGCAAGTACATCCTGATACTGGCATTTCTTCAAAGGCCATGAGTATCATGAATAGTTTTGTTAATGATATTTTCGAACGTATTGCCGCTGAAGCATCTCGTTTGGCTCAATACAACAAACGTTCAACCATCACCAGTCGGGAAATTCAAACTGCTGTCCGTCTATTGTTGCCCGGTGAATTGGCCAAGCACGCTGTCAGTGAAGGCACAAAGGCTGTTACTAAATACACCAGCTCCAAGTAAATTTTATTTACACTCGGATATCGTCGGTCGTATGATTTATTTGTTATTTTTCGTACCAAAAGGTCCTTTTCAGGGCCACAAATTGCATTTAAACCAAAAAGATTTGATATTTCTTCAAACGCGCAGCGCACATTAAAAGTTGATAAGATCTCATTTCACTAGATGAAATGTAATTTGTATGTTTTTTTTTTCAATTAAAATTAAGTAACTGAATAAAAAGATCGGATCATGGTTTGAAAACAAAAAAAACACAACGAATCCAAAATCTAGACATTATGAAATTTGTTGGAGTAGGTAATTTGGGTAAGTGAGGTTAGGAGTTTGTACGAAAATGAATTCATTGCAAATTTTTTTTTAGAAACTACTAAAAGTTTCTTTGCTTTAGGATTTGTTGTGGTGAGACAGGGTTGTCAGATATATTTTGCCAAAGCCTCTTTTTTTTATTAGTTTTTGACAATAAAATATTTATTTGTATAATTATTAAAATATTTTTTATAAATCGCTGAAGGTAATTTTTATTTAAAACAAATTAAAAATGACCAGTAAACAAAAAAAGTAACAATGTTTGCTATAAAATAGTTAAAAGTGGTGGTACGTAAACAAGCAGGAACAGAATTTTTGTGGTTAGTATTAAACTAATATTGTACACTAGCATATTACGTGCTACTGCGATAGCGCGCGCTGTTACTATTTATTGAAAACGCAATGTTTTTTTGTTACTAAATATTTGTTCGTTAAATTTAGGAAAACTTGTTTTCTGGCTTATTTTATTTAGAGAAACAAAAGTACAGTCGAATAAATATATTTAGGGGATACATTTTCTATCTCAACCAAGATCAATGCTTTTTGGTTTTAAAATACAGAAGATGAAAAACTACTATAAAAATAATAAATGTAACATTTTGTCTTTCACTAAAATCTTCACTAAATTTTATGGTTAAAGAAAGTCCATATAAATGAGAAAAAGACAAAAAAAAATTTTTATATTATTTTTTTATTTTAAATATTATTTATATTTTTATTATTTTTAAATTTTTTTTTTTAAATTTTTGTTTTAATTTTTTTTTTGTAATTTTTTCTATTTTTTTTATTTGTTTTTATTTTTAATATATATTTTTTTGTAATTTTTTTTTGTATGTTTTTTACATGTATGTACGTATTTTACATGAGATGAATGTTATTGCATGACTACACGTTGTGAAGGGTATATAAGATTCGGCACGGCCGAATATAGCACTGTTACTTGTTTTTAATATTTTTGTAAATTATAATATTTAAGATGTATATGGAAAAAAATATGGATGAAAAAGAAATTATAAGTGCAATGTTCAGTGTTAGTGTGTGTGTCTTTTAGTTTTGCTTTGTTAAGTTACATCTAACCCTCGTAAGACGTCCAAATCTGAAAATAAAAAGAGAAATGTTTAAAAAAATGTGAATGTTAGAGAATAAAATATACTTATCTTATCTAGGGCACAAGTTGAAGCGTTGAGTAAATGTCTAATAGGTCTGTAAAGTGGCAGCCATAACACTTGACCCAATTTAAAGAGCTCTTTGAATTGTAGGAAAATTAGTAAAAGTAGTATATAATATAGAGGATAATAACTTGAGCGCTAGAAAAGATTAATTAATTAAAATAAGAAAAATAAAATAAATAGATAACGGCTATAATGAAATTGAAATGAGGGAATGATATTTTTTATGTATGTGAATTTTGTATATATGTTAATTATTAATTGTTATATATATTATGGTTGGGTGGGCAAAAAAGGGGTAAACACCTGACTCTCGTGAAAAATAGGGAGTACAAAAAGTACCATAAAAATTTAAAAAAGTACCATTTTGGTCGCCTGAAATATTTTTATTCTTACCTTGTATCAATAGTTTCTAATTTCAAAATTCTAGCTTCATAATCGTAGAAAGTACAAAAAGTATCATAAAAAATTCAAAAAAGTACCATTTTGGTCGCCTGAAATATTTTTATTCTCACCTTGGATCAATAGTTTCTAATTTCAAAATTCTAGCTTCATAATCGTAGAAAGTACAAAAAGTACCATAAAAAATTCAAAAAAGTACCATTTTGGTCGCCCGAAATATTTTCAGTCTGACCTCGGATCAATAGTCCCTTATTTCACAACTTTGGCTTCATAAACGTAGGAAATACAAAAAGTACTATAAAAATTCAAAAAAGTACCATTTTGGACGCCTAAAATATTTTTATTCTTACCTTGGATCAATAGTTTCTAATTTCAAAATTCTGGCTTCATAATCGTAAAAAGTACAAAAAGTATCATAAAAAATTCAAAAAAGTACCATTTTGGTCGCCCGAAATATTTTCAGTCTGACCTTGGATCAATAGTTTCTAATTTCAGAATTCTAGCTTCATAATCGTAAAAAGTACAAAAAGTACCATAAAAAATTCAAAAAAGTACCATTTTGGACGCCTAAAATATTTTCAGTCTGACCACGGATCAATAGTTTCTAATTTCAGAATTCTAGCTTCATAATCGTAGAAAATACAAAAAGTACCAAAAAAATTCAAAAAAGTACCATTTTGGACGCCTGAAATATTTTCAGTCTGTCCACGAATCAATAGTCCCTTATTTCACAATTCTGACTTCATAATCGTAGAAAATACAAAAAGTACTATAAAAATTCAAAAAAGTACCATTTTGGACGCCTAAAATATTTTCAGTCTGACCACGGATCAATAGTTTCTAATTTCAGAATTCTAGCTTCATAATCGTAAAAAGTACCATAAAAAATTCAAAAAAGTACCATTTTGGTCGCCCGAAATATTTTCAGTCTGACCTCGGATCAATAGTCCCTTATTTCACAACTTTGGCTTCATAAACGTAGGAAATACAAAAAGTACTATAAAAAATTCAAAAAAGTACCATTTTGGTCGCCCGAAATATTTTCAGTCTGACCTTGGATCAATAGTTTCTAATTTAAGAATTCTGGCTTCATAATCGTAGAAAATACAAAAAGTACCATAAAAATTCAAAAAAGTACCATTTTGGACGCCTGAAATATTTTCAGTCTGTCCACGAATCAATAGTCCCTTATTTCACAATTCTGACTTCATAATCGTAGAAAATACAAAAAGTACTATAAAAATTCAAAAAAGTACCATTTTGGACGCCTAAAATATTTTCAGTCTGACCACGGATCAATAGTCCCTTATTTCACAATTCTGGCTTCATAATCGTAGAAAATACAAAAAGTACTATAAAAATTCAAAAAAGTACCATTTTGGACGCCTAAAATATTTTCAGTCTGACCACGGATCAATAGTTTCTAATTTCAGAATTCTAGCTTCATAATCGTAAAAAGTACCATAAAAAATTCAAAAAAGTACCATTTTGGTCGCCTGAAATATTTTCAGTCTGACCTCGGATCAATAGTCCCTTATTTCACAACTTTGGCTTCATAATCGTAGAAAGTACAAAAAGTATCATAAAAAATTCAAAAAAGTACCATTTTGGTCGCCTGAAATATTTTTATTCTCACCTTGGATCAATAGTTTCTAATTTCAAAATTCTAGCTTCATAATCGTAGAAAGTACAAAAAGTACCATAAAAATTCAAAAAAGTACCATTTTGGTCGCCTGAAATATTTTTATTCTCACCTTGGATCAATAGTTTCTAATTTCAAAATTATAGCTTCATAATCGTAGAAAATACAAAAAGTACCATAAAAATTCAAAAAAGTACCATTTTGGACGCCTGAAATATTTTCAGTCTGACCACGGATCAATAGTCCCTTATTTCACAATTCTGGCTTCATAATCGTAGAAAATACAAAAAGTACCATAAAAGTACTTTTTAAGGTTTTCCATATTAATGTTCAAATCGAAGTTTAAAATATTTAAATATCTGTTTAACAAAAAATATTTTAATATACTCGTTTTAAAATGAATAAATCTACTCTTTTTTACATAAAAATAAATAAATATGTTCCAAAAGTACGAAACTGTTTTGTCGACTTTTATCCTCTTTCTACTCTGTTATAAATGTGTTTAAATTTTTCTAAATTATATAATATTTTATGTCTAGTGAAATCCCTATTGCAGGTTTAATGCAAATTTGCCCTGTAATATGGAATTATACATAAATTTCCCCCCCTTTTGGTACCTTTTTTGTCCACCAAAAAGTGTCCAAAAATTTCACCTAAAAATTTGTCCATTTTATTCAAGGCGATAATAATTATCAAAGATTTTTACCCCTCAAACTTAAAAAAGGGCCAAAACCTAAATAATATTTTCTTGTGAATTAAGTAATACAATTTAAATTTTGTGTTTAGAAGTTACATAGGGTACAAAAAAGTACCAAATTATAGTACCAAATTCAAAAAAAGGCCAAGACAAGATTTTACCCCCTTAAAGTACGAATTTACATTTAATATTTTTAAAATAAATAAGTACAGTTGTGCTCTTTTGTTCAAATAGTATCAACTAAACCTAATAATAATAATAAATATTTGGTTATAAAAAGCTGACGTCGCTGCTTATGAATTTTTGCGACGGCATACACACGAAAACGCAATCACGAGCTTTCCACAATGAGTTTTTTCATGTTTGTTCAAACGCGTAATTTAAAATAAAGTAAAATTTGTTGCAATTGTCGAAAATCTTGTAACTTTATTTTTCAAAGTGCGAAAATTTAAAACAACTTTACAAGAGATTTATAAATCAAATTTCAATAGAAAATTAGTTTTACAAGCCCCTTATAAATTAGGCAGTTTTATTCAGGTAAAAGAACATACTTAAGTGCATACACACACATACAAATATGTATGTATGTATGTATATACATATGTAACGTATGTGTGTGTATGGCAAAATGATTTTCGGAAAAATGTTTAAAGACAGACGTAGGAAAACTCATATTGTTAGTGACAAAACATTGATTACAACTGGAAAATCGAAAAATTAGGGATGATTCTAAGAGAATTTCTTAAAAACAACAAGGCCAGCTGCTGTAGCAAGAGAAAGGCCAGCATAGCACATTTGTTCTTAGGCAGTATTGATTCGTTAGCTAATAATTATTTTTGTCAGTGGATACATGAAAAAAAAAATCCTCTGAACTGCGATTATCTTCAATTCATCTTCATCATTTGCATGTTTAGATCAAAATATCTTAATCGATAATTATAAACGCACCACTACCCCTTTTATATATGTACTTAGCAACATGTATTAGAATCGTCATTTTAAATAAATAAAATAGATTGTATTTTTGTTAAATAATAAAAATTTCCTCTTAATTAAAATGAATTTGTCGTCCTTAAAAGGACGTTTTGTTTCATTGGAGTGTGTATATAAATATTTTTTTTTTCTTCCATTCTCGTATAATTTAAGCCTTCTTTTCAGTCTTTTTGGGCAAAAGTACAGCCTGGATGTTTGGCAAAACACCACCTTGAGCAATGGTTACTCCAGACAATAATTTATTCAATTCTTCATCATTACGAATAGCCAATTGCAAATGACGGGGAATAATTCTGGTCTTCTTGTTGTCACGAGCAGCATTGCCAGCCAACTCAAGAACTTCAGCAGCCAAATATTCCATAACGGCAGCTAAATACACTGGAGCTCCAGCACCAACACGTTCAGCATAATTGCCTTTACGCAATAGACGATGAATACGACCAACAGGAAATTGTAAACCAGCACGGCTTGAACGAGTCTTTGCCTTGCCCTTAACTTTGCCACCTTTACCACGACCAGACATTTCTATTTAATTACTTATTACTTTTTCAACTTTGTTTAACAAAACACTTCACTAGAGCACTGAATGCACACAACTAATATCGTTCGCACTAGCGTGAATCGGTATTTATAGTTTTTTTGAGGCTGAACAACAAACGTTGGGGTTGATTTTGATTATGAGGCCAAGTAGATACACACAATGGTTCGGTCGTGCCAAAAAAGGTATATAAGGCGAACATTCGTCGTAGAAAATTTTTGGGGAATTTAAAGCAAGAGCCAAGTAGATTAATGTAAGAATGACGTAGCTAAGCTATAATATATGTGTAATAGTAAAGTCCTTGAAAAATATGTTAGTATGTAAGGAAAACAGTAGAAATGTATTAGCTTTCTAGATTAAGAAACTAAATTTTATGTAATGAATTTAATGGGAATTAATAAAATATCAAATCAAATAATTGAAAATTAAAATTTGTGAACAGTGTTAAAAGTGTTTGTGAAGTGGAAAGAAGCAATTAACTAACAAAAATTAAGTTGTGAAAAAATGGCTCCTAAAACCAGTGGTAAAGCAGCAAAGAAGGCCGGTAAAGCCCAAAAGAATATTACGAAGAGTGACAAGACCAGGAAGCGTAAACGCAAGGAAAGTTACGCTATCTACATTTACAAAGTATTGAAGCAAGTACATCCTGATACTGGCATTTCTTCAAAGGCCATGAGTATCATGAATAGTTTTGTTAATGATATTTTCGAACGTATTGCCGCTGAAGCATCTCGTTTGGCTCAATACAACAAACGTTCAACCATCACCAGTCGGGAAATTCAAACTGCTGTCCGTCTATTGTTGCCCGGTGAATTGGCCAAGCACGCTGTCAGTGAAGGCACAAAGGCTGTTACTAAATACACCAGCTCCAAGTAAATTTTATTTACACTCTGATATCGTCGGTCGTATGATTTATTTGTTATTTTTCGTACCAAAAGGTCCTTTTCAGGGCCACAAATTGCATTTAAACCAAAAAGATTTGATATTTCTTCAAACGCGCAGCGCACATTAAAAGTTGATAAGATCTCATTTCACTAGATGAAATGTAAAATGTATGTTTTTTTTCAATTAAAATTAAGTAACTGAATAAAAAGATCGGATCATGGTTTGAAAACAAAAAAAACACAACGAATCCAAAATCTAGACATTATGAAATTTGTTGGAGTAGGTAATTTGGGTAAGTGAGGTTAGGAGTTTGTACGAAAATGAATTCATTTCAAAATTTTTTTTTAGAAACTACTAAGAGTTTCTTTGCTTTAGGATTTGTTGTGGTGAGACAGGGTTGTCAGATATATTTTGCCAAAGCATCTTTTTTATTAGTTTTTGACAATAAAATATTTATTTGTATAATTATTCAAATATTTTTTATAAATCGCTGAAGGTAATTTTAATATAAAACAAATTGAAAATGATCAGTGAACAAAAAAAGTAACAATGTTTGCTATAAAATAGTTAAAAGTGGTGGTACGTAAACAAGCAGGAACAGAATTTTTGTGGTTAGTATTAAACTAATATTGTACACTAGCATATTACGCGCTACTGCGATAGCGTGCGCTGTTACTATTTATTGAAAACGCAATGTTTTTTTGTTACTAAATATTTGTTCGTTAAATTTAGGAAAACTTGTTTTCTGGCTTATTTTATTTAGAGAAACAAAAGTACAGTCGAATATATTTAGGGGATACATTTTCTATCTCAACCAAGATCAATGCTACTGAGTTTCAAAATTTTGGTTTTAAAATACAGAAGATGAAAAACTACTATAAAAATAAATGTAACATTTTGTCTTTCACTAAAATCTTCACTAAATTTTTGGTTAAAGAAAGTCCATACAAATGAGAAAAAGTATTGTTTTTTGCGTCGATAACATTTAGAGTTTGACCTCAAATCAATAATCATTTATTTTAATAATCTATGTTCACAAACGTAAAAACACAAAGAGTACAATTATATTGCGAAAAAGTACCTTCTTGGTCACCTTTAACATTTTGGTTGTGGCCTTGCATCAATAGTCGCCAATTTCGAAATTTTAGCTTTATAGAAGTAGAAAATTCAAAAAGTATCATAAAAATTTAAAATAGTACTTTCTTTGTCTCCTGAAATTTTTTCAGTCTCACCTCTGATCAACAGTTTATAATTTCATAATTCTGGTTTCATAATCGTAGAAAATACAAAAAGTACCATAAAAATTTAAAAAAGTATCTTCTTGGTAAGGCACCTATTACTTGTATCTTAGAAGATATGAATTTTAGTTTAACTGAAATGGAAGAAATCCAAAATCAGTGGAACTATAAAACTTAACAAATCAGGCATACTACGGAGTTCTGGATTCAAGTAAACTAATTTAGAAATTCAATTAATGAAAATCCTTTTAAAAGAATTGTCGGATTTTGTGCTGTATCTTTTGGTTTTACTACTTCCAAACGCTGAAGTGGAGCGTTTATATAGTTTAATGGGCTTAATAAAAAGCAAACTTAGAACAAAAATGAACACACAACTTTTGTGTTCTGTCTTAATCAGGCTTGAGTTCATATTTAATATTCTATATTTTTACAAAGAATTTTTTTTTTAATTGTGATAAATGAAAGAATAAATCTTGAAAAATTATATTTTTACCGACACTAGCCGAGTGGAATGCATTTTCGAAACCAGCTACGAATATTAAATATGCACTCAAGCCTGATTAAGAATATTAGTTTTATATTTCAGATTATTATACTCTACAAATTTCGTATTTAGCATGGAGGCAACTTTATGTTCCTATGTACCAAAAAAGAAAAAGGCAGTAGTTATGCTATCAGCTATGTATGCCGAATCTAACGTGGAATCGGATACGAATTCAAAGACGAAAATTATAAAATATCACAACAAAACCAAAGCAGAAGTTGACAATATGGATAAGTTATAAGGTGAATGAATACACGTGCAAACGCAGAACAAGCCGATGGCCGTTGTCACTATTTTTTAATGCTATTGATATAGCAGCATTAGCATCCTATATTATATATATATATATGGAATTTAACACCCAAAATAAGTCGTCGTAGAAAATTTTTAAAAGATTTAAGCATGAAAATATAGAACTACGCGCTGAAAATACAAAAATACGTTCACAGTCATCGACGGCAGCCGCAATACAATTTTTTATACACGAGACTTTGAAACTGTAACATTCCACAGACACACTTTACAAACAAGGGACAAAAGCGGTCGTATTGCAGTAGTAGGAAGTTGTCATGTGTGCTCGCAGCTACGGATGAAACAGAGAAAAACTCGTAAGGCTTGTATCGGCTGTTCCAAGCCAATCTGCAATGAACATTCCACTAGTCGACCAATATGCACAAACTGCTCGAAAGACTTGCAATAACATTATATTTCTTTGCTTTTATTATTTATTGAATTTTTTGTGTTTCCGTTTTTTATATTTCATGAAACAAATTGTTTACGTTTATATTTATATAGACTTTTGTTTATTTCTGCAGAGCCACTAACAACTACAAAAAATACACGTACAATGGCCGCATTTTCATATAAAACACGTACAGGTACTGGGTACCTTTGTGCGCAGTTAAGGGTGTTAAGAGTAAATTGGTCTCTCACGCAAATTACAAAAAAAAAAAATGTTGTAGTACGGTTGCAAAAAAAGTAAATCTTTTCAAAGTTAGTAGATGTCAAGAAATTTCAGGTATGAATTTTAACATTTTCATTAATAAAACTTGGATTGAAAACGCCAATGGCTTGCAGGCCGTATTGTTTAAAACTAAACAAATTTATATTATATATTATATTATACTAGCATATAACTCGCTAATTCGATAATCGTAGAAAATACAAAAAGTACCATAAAAATTCAAAAAAGTACCATTTTGGACGCCTGAAATATTTTCAGTCTGTCCACGGATCAATAGTCCCTTATTTCACAATTCTGACTTCATAATCGTAGAAAATACAAAAAGTACTATAAAAATTCAAAAAACTACCATTTTGGACGCCTAAAATATTTTCAGTCTGACCACGGATCAATAGTCCCTTATTTCACAATTCTGGCTTCATAATCGTAGAAAATACAAAAAGTACTATAAAAATTCAAAAAAGTACCATTTTGGACGCCTAAAATATTTTCAGTCTGACCACGGATCAATAGTTTCTAATTTCAGAATTCTAGCTTCATAATCGTAAAAAGTACCATAAAAAATTCAAAAAAGTACCATTTTGGTCGCCTGAAATATTTTCAGTCTGACCTCGGATCAATAGTCCCTTATTTCACAACTTTGGCTTCATAATCGTAGAAAGTACAAAAAGTATCATAAAAAATTCAAAAAAGTACCATTTTGGTCGCCTGAAATATTTTTATTCTCACCTTGGATCAATAGTTTCTAATTTCAAAATTCTAGCTTCATAATCGTAGAAAGTACAAAAAGTACCATAAAAATTCAAAAAAGTACCATTTTGGTCGCCTGAAATATTTTTATTCTCACCTTGGATCAATAGTTTCTAATTTCAAAATTATAGCTTCATAATCGTAGAAAATACAAAAAGTACCATAAAAATTCAAAAAAGTAGCATTTTGGACGCCTGAAATATTTTCAGTCTGACCACGGATCAATAGTCCCTTATTTCACAATTCTGGCTTCATAATCGTAGAAAATACAAAAAGTACCATAAAAATTCAAAAAAGTACCATTTTGGACGCCTGAAATATTTTCAGTCTGACCACGGATCAATAGTCCCTTATTTCACAATTCTGGCTTCATAATCGTAGAAAATACAAAAAGTACCATAAAAGTACTTTTTAAGGTTTTCCATATTAATGTTCAAATCGAAGTTTAAAATATTTAAATATCTGTTTAACAAAAAATATTTTAATATACTCGTTTTAAAATGAATAAATCTACTCTTTTTTACATAAAAATAAATAAATATGTTCCAAAAGTACGAAACTGTTTTGTCGACTTTTATCCTCTTTCTACTCTGTTATAAATGTGTTTAAATTTTTCTAAATTATATAATATTTTATGTCTAGTGAAATCCCTATTGCAGGTTTAATGCAAATTTGCCCTGTAATATGGAATTATACATAAATTTCCCCCCCTTTTGGTACCTTTTTTGTCCACCAAAAAGTGTCCAAAAATTTCACCTAAAAATTTGTCCATTTTATTCAAGGCGATAATAATTATCAAAGATTTTTACCCCTCAAACTTAAAAAAGGGCCAAAACCTAAATAATATTTTCTTGTGGATTAAGTAATACAATTTAAATTTTGTGTTTAGAAGTTACATAGGGTACAAAAAAGTACCAAATTATAGTACCAAATTCAAAAAAAGGCCAAGACAAGATTTTACCCCCTTAAAGTACGAATTTACATTTAATATTTTTAAAATAAATAAGTACAGTTGTGCTCTTTTGTTCAAATAGTATCAACTAAACCTAATAATAATAATAAATATTTGGTTATAAAAAGCTGACGTCGCTGCTTATGAATTTTTGCGACGGCATACACACGAAAACGCAATCACGAGCTTTCCACAATGAGTTTTTTCATGCTTGTTCAAACGCGTAATTTAAAATAAAGTAAAATTTGTTGCAATTGTCGAAAATCTTGTAACTTTATTTTTCAAAGTGCGAAAATTTAAAACAACTTTACAAGAGATTTATAAATCAAATTTCAATAGAAAATTAGTTTTACAAGCCCCTTATAAATTAGGCAGTTTTATTCAGGTAAAAGAACATACTTAAGTGCATACACACACATACAAATATGTATGTATGTATGTATATACATATGTAACGTATGTGTGTGTATGGCAAAATGATTTTCGGAAAAATGTTTAAAGACAGACGTAGGAAAACTCATATTGTTAGTGACAAAACATTGATTACAACTGGAAAATCGAAAAATTAGGGATGATTCTAAGAGAATTTCTTAAAAACAACAAGGCCAGCTGCTGTAGCAAGAGAAAGGCCAGCATAGCACATTTGTTCTTAGGCAGTCTTGATTCGTTAGCTAATAATTATTTTTGTCAGTGGATACATGAAAAAAAAAATCCTCTGAACTGCGATTATCTTCAATTCATCTTCATCATTTGCATGTTTAGATCAAAATATCTTAATCGATAATTATAAACGCACCACTACCCCTTTTATATATGTACTTAGCAACATGTTTTAGAATCGTCATTTTAAATAAATAAAATAGATTGTATTTTTGTTAAATAATAAAAATTTCCTCTTAATTAAGATGAATTTGTCGTCCTTAAAAGGACGTTTTGTTTCATTGGAGTGTGTATATAAATATTTTTTTTTCTTCCATTCTCGTATAATTTAAGCCTTCTTTTCAGTCTTTTTGGGCAAAAGTACAGCCTGGATGTTTGGCAAAACACCACCTTGAGCAATGGTTACTCCAGACAATAATTTATTCAATTCTTCATCATTACGAATAGCCAATTGCAAATGACGGGGAATAATTCTGGTCTTCTTGTTGTCACGAGCAGCATTGCCAGCCAACTCAAGAACTTCAGCAGCCAAATATTCCATAACGGCAGCTAAATACACTGGAGCTCCAGCACCAACACGTTCAGCATAATTGCCTTTACGCAATAGACGATGAATACGACCAACTGGAAATTGTAAACCAGCACGGCTTGAACGAGTCTTTGCCTTGCCCTTAACTTTGCCACCTTTACCACGACCAGACATTTCTATTTAATTACTTATTACTTTTTCAACTTTGTTTAACAAAACACTTCACTAGAGCACTGAATGCACACAACTAATATCGTTCGCACTAGCGTGAATCGGTATTTATAGTTTTTTTGAGGCTGAACAACAAACGTTGGGGTTGATTTTGATTATGAGGCCAAGTAGATACACACAATGGTTCGGTCGTGCCAAAAAAGGTATATAAGGCGAACATTCGTCGTTGAAAATTAAAATTTGTGAACAGTGTTAAAAGTGTTTGTGAAGTGGAAAGAAGCAATTAACTAACAAAAATTAACTTGTGAAAAAATGGCTCCTAAAACCAGTGGTAAAGCAGCAAAGAAGGCCGGTAAAGCCCAAAAGAATATTACGAAGAGTGACAAGACCAGGAAGCGTAAACGCAAGGAAAGTTACGCTATCTACATTTACAAAGTATTGAAGCAAGTACATCCTGATACTGGCATTTCTTCAAAGGCCATGAGTATCATGAATAGTTTTGTTAATGATATTTTCGAACGTATTGCCGCTGAAGCATCTCGTTTGGCTCAATACAACAAACGTTCAACCATCACCAGTCGGGAAATTCAAACTGCTGTCCGTCTATTGTTGCCCGGTGAATTGGCCAAGCACGCTGTCAGTGAAGGCACAAAGGCTGTTACTAAATACACCAGCTCCAAGTAAATTTTATTTACACTCGGATATCGTCGGTCGTATGATTTATTTGTTATTTTTCGTACCAAAAGGTCCTTTTCAGGGCCACAAATTGCATTTAAACCAAAAAGATTTGATATTTCTTCAAACGCGCAGCGCACATTAAAAGTTGATAAGATCTCATTTCACTAGATGAAATGTAATTTGTATGTTTTTTTTTTCAATTAAAATTAAGTAACTGAATAAAAAGATCGGATCATGGTTTGAAAACAAAAAAAAACAACGAATCCAAAATCTAGACATTATGAAATTTGTTGGAGTAGGTAATTTGGGTAAGTGAGGTTAGGAGTTTGTACGAAAATGAATTCATTGCAAATTTTTTTTTAGAAACTACTAAAAGTTTCTTTGCTTTAGGATTTGTTGTGGTGAGACAGGGTTGTCAGATATATTTTGCCAAAGCCTCTTTTTTTTATTAGTTTTTGACAATAAAATATTTATTTGTATAATTATTAAAATATTTTTTATAAATCGCTGAAGGTAATTTTTATTTAAAACAAATTAAAAATGACCAGTAAACAAAAAAAGTAACAATGTTTGCTATAAAATAGTTAAAAGTGGTGGTACGTAAACAAGCAGGAACAGAATTTTTGTGGTTAGTATTAAACTAATATTGTACACTAGCATATTACGTGCTACTGCGATAGCGCGCGCTGTTACTATTTATTGAAAACGCAATGTTTTTTTGTTACTAAATATTTGTTCGTTAAATTTAGGAAAACTTGTTTTCTGGCTTATTTTATTTAGAGAAACAAAAGTACAGTCGAATAAATATATTTAGGGGATACATTTTCTATCTCAACCAAGATCAATGCTACTGAGTTTCAAAATTTTGGTTTTAAAATACAGAAGATGAAAAACTACTATAAAAATAATAAATGTAACATTTTGTCTTTCACTAAAATCTTCACTAAATTTTATGGTTAAAGAAAGTCCATATAAATGAGAAAAAGACAAAAAAAAATTTTTATATTATTTTTTTATTTTAAATATTATTTATATTTTTATTATTTTTAAATTTTTTTTTTTTAAATTTTTGTTTTAATTTTTTTTTTTTAATTTTTTCTATTTTTTTTATTTGTTTTTATTTTTAATATATATTTTTTTTTAATTTTTTTTTGTATTTTTTTTACATGTATGTACGTATTTTACATGAGATGAATGTTATTGCATGACTACACGTTGTGAAGGGTATATAAGATTCGGCACGGCCGAATATAGCACTGTTACTTGTTTTTAATATTTTTGTAAATTATAATATTTTAGATGTATATGGAAAAAAATATGGATGAAAAAGAAATTATAAGTGCAATGTTCAGTGTTAGTGTGTGTGTCTTTTAGTTTTGCTTTGTTAAGTTACATCTAACCCTCGTAAGACGTCCAAATCTGAAAATAAAAAGAGAAATGTTTAAAAAAATGTGAATGTTAGAGAATAAAATATACTTATCTTATCTAGGGCACAAGTTGAAGCGTTGAGTAAATGTCTAATAGGTCTGTAAAGTGGCAGCCATAACACTTGACCCAATTTAAAGAGCTCTTTGAATTGTAGGAAAATTAGTAAAAGTAGTATATAAT
Source organism: Phyto melanocephala (assembly GCA_941918925.1). Taxonomy (NCBI): domain Eukaryota; kingdom Metazoa; phylum Arthropoda; class Insecta; order Diptera; family Rhinophoridae; genus Phyto; species Phyto melanocephala. The sequence continues at coordinate 22,962,048 of OW799234.1, read as the reverse complement.
ATAGAGGATAATAACTTGAGCGCTAGAAAAGATTAATTAATTAAAATAAGAAAAATAAAATAAATAGATAACGGCTATAATGAAATTGAAATGAGGGAATGATATTTTTTATGTATGTGAATTTTGTATATATGTTAATTATTAATTGTTATATATATTATGGTTGGGTGGGCAAAAAAGGGGTAAACACCTGACTCTCGTGAAAAATAGGGAGTACAAAAAGTACCATAAAAATTTAAAAAAGTACCATTTTGGTCGCCTGAAATATTTTTATTCTTACCTTGTATCAATAGTTTCTAATTTCAAAATTCTAGCTTCATAATCGTAGAAAGTACAAAAAGTATCATAAAAAATTCAAAAAAGTACCATTTTGGTCGCCTGAAATATTTTTATTCTCACCTTGGATCAATAGTTTCTAATTTCAAAATTCTAGCTTCATAATCGTAGAAAGTACAAAAAGTACCATAAAAAATTCAAAAAAGTACCATTTTGGTCGCCCGAAATATTTTCAGTCTGACCTCGGATCAATAGTCCCTTATTTCACAACTTTGGCTTCATAAACGTAGGAAATACAAAAAGTACTATAAAAATTCAAAAAAGTACCATTTTGGACGCCTAAAATATTTTTATTCTTACCTTGGATCAATAGTTTCTAATTTCAAAATTCTGGCTTCATAATCGTAAAAAGTACAAAAAGTATCATAAAAAATTCAAAAAAGTACCATTTTGGTCGCCCGAAATATTTTCAGTCTGACCTTGGATCAATAGTTTCTAATTTCAGAATTTTAGCTTCATAATCGTAAAAAGTACAAAAAGTACCATAAAAAATTCAAAAAAGTACCATTTTGGACGCCTAAAATATTTTCAGTCTGACCACGGATCAATAGTCCCTTATTTCACAACTTTGGCTTCATAAACGTAGGAAATACAAAAAGTACTATAAAAAATTCAAAAAAGTACCATTTTGGTCGCCCGAAATATTTTCAGTCTGACCTTGGATCAATAGTTTCTAATTTCAGAATTCTGGCTTCATAATCGTAGAAAATACAAAAAGTACCATAAAAATTCAAAAAAGTACCATTTTGGACGCCTGAAATATTTTCAGTCTGTCCACGGATCAATAGTCCCTTATTTCACAATTCTGACTTTATAATCGTAGAAAATACAAAAAGTACTATAAAAATTCAAAAAAGTACCATTTTGGACGCCTAAAATATTTTCAGTCTGACCACGGATCAATAGTCCCTTATTTCACAATTCTGGCTTCATAATCGTAGAAAATACAAAAAGTACTATAAAAATTCAAAAAAGTACCATTTTGGACGCCTAAAATATTTTCAGTCTGACCACGGATCAATAGTTTCTAATTTCAGAATTCTAGCTTCATAATCGTAAAAAGTACCATAAAAAATTCAAAAAAGTACCATTTTGGTCGCCTGAAATATTTTCAGTCTGACCTCGGATCAATAGTCCCTTATTTCACAACTTTGGCTTCATAATCGTAGAAAGTACAAAAAGTATCATAAAAAATTCAAAAAAGTACCATTTTGGTCGCCTGAAATATTTTTATTCTCACCTTGGATCAATAGTTTCTAATTTCAAAATTCTAGCTTCATAATCGTAGTAAGTACAAAAAGTACCATAAAAATTCAAAAAAGTACCATTTTGGTCGCCTGAAATATTTTTATTCTCACCTTGGATCAATAGTTTCTAATTTCAAAATTATAGCTTCATAATCGTAGAAAATACAAAAAGTACCATAAAAATTCAAAAAAGTACCATTTTGGACGCCTGAAATATTTTCAGTCTGACCACGGATCAATAGTCCCTTATTTCACAATTCTGGCTTCATAATCGTAGAAAATACAAAAAGTACCATAAAAGTACTTTTTAAGGTTTTCCATATTAATGTTCAAATCGAAGTTTAAAATATTTAAATATCTGTTTAACAAAAAATATTTTAATATACTCGATTCAAAATGAATAAATCTACTCTTTTTACATAAAATCAAATAAATATGTTCCAAAAGTACGAAACTGTTTTGCCGACTTTTATCCTCTTTCTACTCTGTTATAAATGTGTTTAAGTTTTTCTTAATTATATAATATTTTATGTCTAGTGAAATCCCTATTGCAGGTTTAATGCAAATTTGCCCTGTAATAAGGAATTATACATAAATTCCCCCCTCCCTTTTTTGGTACCTTTTTTGTCCACCAAAAAGTGTCCAAAAATTTCACCTAAAAATTTGTCCATTTTATTCAAGGCGATAATAATTATCAAAGATTTTTACCCCTCAAACTTAAAAAAGGGCCAAAACCTAAATAATATTTTCTTGTGGATTAAGTAATACAATTTAAATTTTGTGTTTAGAAGTTACATAGGGTACAAAAAAGTACCAAATTATAGTAGCAAATTCAAAAAAAGGCCAAGACAAGATTTTACCCCCTTAAAGTACGAATTTACATTTAATATTTTTAAAATAAATAAGTACAGTTGTGCTCTTTTGTTCAAATAGTATCAACTAAACCTAATAATAATAATAAATATTTGGTTATAAAAAGCTGACGTCGCTGCTTATGAATTTTTGCGACGGCATACACACGAAAACGCAATCACGAGCTTTCCACAATGAGTTTTTTCATGCTTGTTCAAACGCGTAATTTAAAATAAAGTAAAATTTGTTGCAATTGTCGAAAATCTTGTAACTTTATTTTTCAAAGTGCGAAAATTTAAAACAACTTTACAAGAGATTTATAAATCAAATTTCAATAGAAAATTAGTTTTACAAGCCCCTTATAAATTAGGCAGTTTTATTCAGGTAAAAGAACATACTTAAGTGCATACACACACATACAAATATGTATGTATGTATGTATATACATATGTAACGTATGTGTGTGTATGGCAAAATGATTTTCGGAAAAATGTTTAAAGACAGACGTAGGAAAACTCATATTGTTAGTGACAAAACATTGATTACAACTGGAAAATCGAAAAATTAGGGATGATTCTAAGAGAATTTCTTAAAAACAACAAGGCCAGCTGCTGTAGCAAGAGAAAGGCCAGCATAGCACATTTGTTCTTAGGCAGTCTTGATTCGTTAGCTAATAATTATTTTTGTCAGTGGATACATGAAAAAAAAAATCCTCTGAACTGCGATTATCTTCAATTCATCTTCATCATTTGCATGTTTAGATCAAAATATCTTAATCGATAATTATAAACGCACCACTACCCCTTTTATATATGTACTTAGCAACATGTTTTAGAATCGTCATTTTAAATAAATAAAATAGATTGTATTTTTGTTAAATAATAAAAATTTCCTCTTAATTAAGATGAATTTGTCGTCCTTAAAAGGACGTTTTGTTTCATTGGAGTGTGTATATAAATATTTTTTTTTCTTCCATTCTCGTATAATTTAAGCCTTCTTTTCAGTCTTTTTGGGCAAAAGTACAGCCTGGATGTTTGGCAAAACACCACCTTGAGCAATGGTTACTCCAGACAATAATTTATTCAATTCTTCATCATTACGAATAGCCAATTGCAAATGACGGGGAATAATTCTGGTCTTCTTGTTGTCACGAGCAGCATTGCCAGCCAACTCAAGAACTTCAGCAGCCAAATATTCCATAACGGCAGCTAAATACACTGGAGCTCCAGCACCAACACGTTCAGCATAATTGCCTTTACGCAATAGACGATGAATACGACCAACTGGAAATTGTAAACCAGCACGGCTTGAACGAGTCTTTGCCTTGCCCTTAACTTTGCCACCTTTACCACGACCAGACATTTCTATTTAATTACTTATTACTTTTTCAACTTTGTTTAACAAAACACTTCACTAGAGCACTGAATGCACACAACTAATATCGTTCGCACTAGTGTGAATCGGTATTTATAGTTTTTTTGAGGCTGAACAACAAACGTTGGGGTTGATTTTGATTATGAGGCCAAGTAGATACACACAATGGTTCGGTCGTGCCAAAAAAGGTATATAAGGCGAACATTCGTAGTTGAAAATTAAAATTTGTGAACAGTGTTAAAAGTGTTTGTGAAGTGGAAAGAAGCAATTAACTAACAAAAATTAAATTGTGAAAAATGGCTCCTAAAACCAGTGGTAAAGCAGCAAAGAAGGCCGGTAAAGCCCAAAAGAATATTACGAAGAGTGACAAGACCAGGAAGCGTAAACGCAAGGAAAGTTACGCTATCTACATTTACAAAGTATTGAAGCAAGTACATCCTGATACTGGCATTTCTTCAAAGGCCATGAGTATCATGAATAGTTTTGTTAATGATATTTTCGAACGTATTGCCGCTGAAGCATCTCGTTTGGCTCAATACAACAAACGTTCAACCATCACCAGTCGGGAAATTCAAACTGCTGTCCGTCTATTGTTGCCCGGTGAATTGGCCAAGCACGCTGTCAGTGAAGGCACAAAGGCTGTTACTAAATACACCAGCTCCAAGTAAATTTTATTTACACTCGGATATCGTCGGTCGTATGATTTATTTGTTATTTTTCGTACCAAAAGGTCCTTTTCAGGGCCACAAATTGCATTTAAACCAAAAAGATTTGATATTTCTTCAAACGCGCAGCGCACATTAAAAGTTGATAAGATCTCATTTCACTAGATGAAATGTAATTTGTATGTTTTTTTTTTCAATTAAAATTAAGTAACTGAATAAAAAGATCGGATCATGGTTTGAAAACAAAAAAAAACAACGAATCCAAAATCTAGACATTATGAAATTTGTTGGAGTAGGTAATTTGGGTAAGTGAGGTTAGGAGTTTGTACGAAAATGAATTCATTGCAAATTTTTTTTTAGAAACTACTAAAAGTTTCTTTGCTTTAGGATTTGTTGTGGTGAGACAGGGTTGTCAGATATATTTTGCCAAAGCCTCTTTTTTTTATTAGTTTTTGACAATAAAATATTTATTTGTATAATTATTAAAATATTTTTTATAAATCGCTGAAGGTAATTTTTATTTAAAACAAATTAAAAATGACCAGTAAACAAAAAAAGTAACAATGTTTGCTATAAAATAGTTAAAAGTGGTGGTACGTAAACAAGCAGGAACAGAATTTTTGTGGTTAGTATTAAACTAATATTGTACACTAGCATATTACGTGCTACTGCGATAGCGCGCGCTGTTACTATTTATTGAAAACGCAATGTTTTTTTGTTACTAAATATTTGTTCGTTAAATTTAGGAAAACTTGTTTTCTGGCTTATTTTATTTAGAGAAACAAAAGTACAGTCGAATAAATATATTTAGGGGATACATTTTCTATCTCAACCAAGATCAATGCTACTGAGTTTCAAAATTTTGGTTTTAAAATACAGAAGATGAAAAACTACTATAAAAATAATAAATGTAACATTTTGTCTTTCACTAAAATCTTCACTAAATTTTATGGTTAAAGAAAGTCCATATAAATGAGAAAAAGACAAAAAAAAATTTTTATATTATTTTTTTATTTTAAATATTATTTATATTTTTATTATTTTTAAATTTTTTTTTTTTAAATTTTTGTTTTAATTTTTTTTTTGTAATTTTTTCTATTTTTTTTATTTGTTTTTATTTTTAATATATATTTTTTTGTAATTTTTTTTTGTATGTTTTTTACATGTATGTACGTATTTTACATGAGATGAATGTTATTGCATGACTACACGTTGTGAAGGGTATATAAGATTCGGCACGGCCGAATATAGCACTGTTACTTGTTTTTAATATTTTTGTAAATTATAATATTTTAGATGTATATGGAAAAAAATATGGATGAAAAAGAAATTATAAGTGCAATGTTCAGTGTTAGTGTGTGTGTCTTTTAGTTTTGCTTTGTTAAGTTACATCTAACCCTCGTAAGACGTCCAAATCTGAAAATAAAAAGAGAAATGTTTAAAAAAATGTGAATGTTAGAGAATAAAATATACTTATCTTATCTAGGGCACAAGTTGAAGCGTTGAGTAAATGTCTAATAGGTCTGTAAAGTGGCAGCCATAACACTTGACCCAATTTAAAGAGCTCTTTGAATTGTAGGAAAATTAGTAAAAGTAGTATATAATATAGAGGATAATAACTTGAGCGCTAGAAAAGATTAATTAATTAAAATAAGAAAAATAAAATAAATAGATAACGGCTATAATGAAATTGAAATGAGGGAATGATATTTTTTATGTATGTGAATTTTGTATATATGTTAATTATTAATTGTTATATATATTATGGTTGGGTGGGCAAAAAAGGGGTAAACACCTGACTCTCGTGAAAAATAGGGAGTACAAAAAGTACCATAAAAATTTAAAAAAGTACCATTTTGGTCGCCTGAAATATTTTTATTCTTACCTTGTATCAATAGTTTCTAATTTCAAAATTCTAGCTTCATAATCGTAGAAAGTACAAAAAGTATCATAAAAAATTCAAAAAAGTACCATTTTGGTCGCCTGAAATATTTTTATTCTCACCTTGGATCAATAGTTTCTAATTTCAAAATTCTAGCTTCATAATCGTAGAAAGTACAAAAAGTACCATAAAAAATTCAAAAAAGTACCATTTTGGTCGCCCGAAATATTTTCAGTCTGACCTCGGATCAATAGTCCCTTATTTCACAACTTTGGCTTCATAAACGTAGGAAATACAAAAAGTACTATAAAAATTCAAAAAAGTACCATTTTGGACGCCTAAAATATTTTTATTCTTACCTTGGATCAATAGTTTCTAATTTCAAAATTCTGGCTTCATAATCGTAAAAAGTACAAAAAGTATCATAAAAAATTCAAAAAAGTACCATTTTGGTCGCCCGAAATATTTTCAGTCTGACCTTGGATCAATAGTTTCTAATTTCAGAATTTTAGCTTCATAATCGTAAAAAGTACAAAAAGTACCATAAAAAATTCAAAAAAGTACCATTTTGGACGCCTAAAATATTTTCAGTCTGACCACGGATCAATAGTCCCTTATTTCACAACTTTGGCTTCATAAACGTAGGAAATACAAAAAGTACTATAAAAAATTCAAAAAAGTACCATTTTGGTCGCCCGAAATATTTTCAGTCTGACCTTGGATCAATAGTTTCTAATTTCAGAATTCTGGCTTCATAATCGTAGAAAATACAAAAAGTACCATAAAAATTCAAAAAAGTACCATTTTGGACGCCTGAAATATTTTCAGTCTGTCCACGGATCAATAGTCCCTTATTTCACAATTCTGACTTTATAATCGTAGAAAATACAAAAAGTACTATAAAAATTCAAAAAAGTACCATTTTGGACGCCTAAAATATTTTCAGTCTGACCACGGATCAATAGTCCCTTATTTCACAATTCTGGCTTCATAATCGTAGAAAATACAAAAAGTACTATAAAAATTCAAAAAAGTACCATTTTGGACGCCTAAAATATTTTCAGTCTGACCACGGATCAATAGTTTCTAATTTCAGAATTCTAGCTTCATAATCGTAAAAAGTACCATAAAAAATTCAAAAAAGTACCATTTTGGTCGCCTGAAATATTTTCAGTCTGACCTCGGATCAATAGTCCCTTATTTCACAACTTTGGCTTCATAATCGTAGAAAGTACAAAAAGTATCATAAAAAATTCAAAAAAGTACCATTTTGGTCGCCTGAAATATTTTTATTCTCACCTTGGATCAATAGTTTCTAATTTCAAAATTCTAGCTTCATAATCGTAGTAAGTACAAAAAGTACCATAAAAATTCAAAAAAGTACCATTTTGGTCGCCTGAAATATTTTTATTCTCACCTTGGATCAATAGTTTCTAATTTCAAAATTATAGCTTCATAATCGTAGAAAATACAAAAAGTACCATAAAAATTCAAAAAAGTACCATTTTGGACGCCTGAAATATTTTCAGTCTGACCACGGATAAATAGTCCCTTATTTCACAATTCTGGCTTCATAATCGTAGAAAATACAAAAAGTACCATAAAAGTACTTTTTAAGGTTTTCCATATTAATGTTCAAATCGAAGTTTAAAATATTTAAATATCTGTTTAACAAAAAATATTTTAATATACTCGATTCAAAATGAATAAATCTACTCTTTTTACATAAAATCAAATAAATATGTTCCAAAAGTACGAAACTGTTTTGCCGACTTTTATCCTCTTTCTACTCTGTTATAAATGTGTTTAAGTTTTTCTTAATTATATAATATTTTATGTCTAGTGAAATCCCTATTGCAGGTTTAATGCAAATTTGCCCTGTAATAAGGAATTATACATAAATTCCCCCCTCCCTTTTTTGGTACCTTTTTTGTCCACCAAAAAGTGTCCAAAAATTTCACCTAAAAATTTGTCCATTTTATTCAAGGCGATAATAATTATCAAAGATTTTTACCCCTCAAACTTAAAAAAGGGCCAAAACCTAAATAATATTTTCTTGTGGATTAAGTAATACAATTTAAATTTTGTGTTTAGAAGTTACATAGGGTACAAAAAAGTACCAAATTATAGTAGCAAATTCAAAAAAAGGCCAAGACAAGATTTTACCCCCTTAAAGTACGAATTTACATTTAATATTTTTAAAATAAATAAGTACAGTTGTGCTCTTTTGTTCAAATAGTATCAACTAAACCTAATAATAATAATAAATATTTGGTTATAAAAAGCTGACGTCGCTGCTTATGAATTTTTGCGACGGCATACACACGAAAACGCAATCACGAGCTTTCCACAATGAGTTTTTTCATGCTTGTTCAAACGCGTAATTTAAAATAAAGTAAAATTTGTTGCAATTGTCGAAAATCTTGTAACTTTATTTTTCAAAGTGCGAAAATTTAAAACAACTTTACAAGAGATTTATAAATCAAATTTCAATAGAAAATTAGTTTTACAAGCCCCTTATAAATTAGGCAGTTTTATTCAGGTAAAAGAACATACTTAAGTGCATACACACACATACAAATATGTATGTATGTATGTATATACATATGTAACGTATGTGTGTGTATGGCAAAATGATTTTCGGAAAAATGTTTAAAGACAGACGTAGGAAAACTCATATTGTTAGTGACAAAACATTGATTACAACTGGAAAATCGAAAAATTAGGGATGATTCTAAGAGAATTTCTTAAAAACAACAAGGCCAGCTGCTGTAGCAAGAGAAAGGCCAGCATAGCACATTTGTTCTTAGGCAGTCTTGATTCGTTAGCTAATAATTATTTTTGTCAGTGGATACATGAAAAAAAAAATCCTCTGAACTGCGATTATCTTCAATTCATCTTCATCATTTGCATGTTTAGATCAAAATATCTTAATCGATAATTATAAACGCACCACTACCCCTTTTATATATGTACTTAGCAACATGTTTTAGAATCGTCATTTTAAATAAATAAAATAGATTGTATTTTTGTTAAATAATAAAAATTTCCTCTTAATTAAGATGAATTTGTCGTCCTTAAAAGGACGTTTTGTTTCATTGGAGTGTGTATATAAATATTTTTTTTTTTTCCATTCTCGTATAATTTAAGCCTTCTTTTCAGTCTTTTTGGGCAAAAGTACAGCCTGGATGTTTGGCAAAACACCACCTTGAGCAATGGTTACTCCAGACAATAATTTATTCAATTCTTCATCATTACGAATAGCCAATTGCAAATGACGGGGAATAATTCTGGTCTTCTTGTTGTCACGAGCAGCATTGCCAGCCAACTCAAGAACTTCAGCAGCCAAATATTCCATAACGGCAGCTAAATACACTGGAGCTCCAGCACCAACACGTTCAGCATAATTGCCTTTACGCAATAGACGATGAATACGACCAACTGGAAATTGTAAACCAGCACGGCTTGAACGAGTCTTTGCCTTGCCCTTAACTTTGCCACCTTTACCACGACCAGACATTTCTATTTAATTACTTATTACTTTTTCAACTTTGTTTAACAAAACACTTCACTAGAGCACTGAATGCACACAACTAATATCGTTCGCACTAGTGTGAATCGGTATTTATAGTTTTTTTGAGGCTGAACAACAAACGTTGGGGTTGATTTTGATTATGAGGCCAAGTAGATACACACAATGGTTCGGTCGTGCCAAAAAAGGTATATAAGGCGAACATTCGTAGTTGAAAATTAAAATTTGTGAACAGTGTTAAAAGTGTTTGTGAAGTGGAAAGAAGCAATTAACTAACAAAAATTAAATTGTGAAAAATGGCTCCTAAAACCAGTGGTAAAGCAGCAAAGAAGGCCGGTAAAGCCCAAAAGAATATTACGAAGAGTGACAAGACCAGGAAGCGTAAACGCAAGGAAAGTTACGCTATCTACATTTACAAAGTATTGAAGCAAGTACATCCTGATACTGGCATTTCTTCAAAGGCCATGAGTATCATGAATAGTTTTGTTAATGATATTTTCGAACGTATTGCCGCTGAAGCATCTCGTTTGGCTCAATACAACAAACGTTCAACCATCACCAGTCGGGAAATTCAAACTGCTGTCCGTCTATTGTTGCCCGGTGAATTGGCCAAGCACGCTGTCAGTGAAGGCACAAAGGCTGTTACTAAATACACCAGCTCCAAGTAAATTTTATTTACACTCGGATATCGTCGGTCGTATGATTTATTTGTTATTTTTCGTACCAAAAGGTCCTTTTCAGGGCCACAAATTGCATTTAAACCAAAAAGATTTGATATTTCTTCAAACGCGCAGCGCACATTAAAAGTTGATAAGATCTCATTTCACTAGATGAAATGTAATTTGTATGTTTTTTTTTTCAATTAAAATTAAGTAACTGAATAAAAAGATCGGATCATGGTTTGAAAACAAAAAAAAACAACGAATCCAAAATCTAGACATTATGAAATTTGTTGGAGTAGGTAATTTGGGTAAGTGAGGTTAGGAGTTTGTACGAAAATGAATTCATTGCAAATTTTTTTTTAGAAACTACTAAAAGTTTCTTTGCTTTAGGATTTGTTGTGGTGAGACAGGGTTGTCAGATATATTTTGCCAAAGCCTCTTTTTTTTATTAGTTTTTGACAATAAAATATTTATTTGTATAATTATTAAAATATTTTTTATAAATCGCTGAAGGTAATTTTTATTTAAAACAAATTAAAAATGACCAGTAAACAAAAAAAGTAACAATGTTTGCTATAAAATAGTTAAAAGTGGTGGTACGTAAACAAGCAGGAACAGAATTTTTGTGGTTAGTATTAAACTAATATTGTACACTAGCATATTACGTGCTACTGCGATAGCGCGCGCTGTTACTATTTATTGAAAACGCAATGTTTTTTTGTTACTAAATATTTGTTCGTTAAATTTAGGAAAACTTGTTTTCTGGCTTATTTTATTTAGAGAAACAAAAGTACAGTCGAATAAATATATTTAGGGGATACATTTTCTATCTCAACCAAGATCAATGCTACTGAGTTTCAAAATTTTGGTTTTAAAATACAGAAGATGAAAAACTACTATAAAAATAATAAATGTAACATTTTGTCTTTCACTAAAATCTTCACTAAATTTTATGGTTAAAGAAAGTCCATATAAATGAGAAAAAGACAAAAAAAAATTTTTATATTATTTTTTTATTTTAAATATTATTTATATTTTTATTATTTTTAAATTTTTTTTTTTTAAATTTTTGTTTTAATTTTTTTTTTGTAATTTTTTCTATTTTTTTTATTTGTTTTTATTTTTAATATATATTTTTTTGTAATTTTTTTTTGTATGTTTTTTACATGTATGTACGTATTTTACATGAGATGAATGTTATTGCATGACTACACGTTGTGAAGGGTATATAAGATTCGGCACGGCCGAATATAGCACTGTTACTTGTTTTTAATATTTTTGTAAATTATAATATTTTAGATGTATATGGAAAAAAATATGGATGAAAAAGAAATTATAAGTGCAATGTTCAGTGTTAGTGTGTGTGTCTTTTAGTTTTGCTTTGTTAAGTTACATCTAACCCTCGTAAGACGTCCAAATCTGAAAATAAAAAGAGAAATGTTTAAAAAAATGTGAATGTTAGAGAATAAAATATACTTATCTTATCTAGGGCACAAGTTGAAGCGTTGAGTAAATGTCTAATAGGTCTGTAAAGTGGCAGCCATAACACTTGACCCAATTTAAAGAGCTCTTTGAATTGTAGGAAAATTAGTAAAAGTAGTATATAATATAGAGGATAATAACTTGAGCGCTAGAAAAGATTAATTAATTAAAATAAGAAAAATAAAATAAATAGATAACGGCTATAATGAAATTGAAATGAGGGAATGATATTTTTTATGTATGTGAATTTTGTATATATGTTAATTATTAATTGTTATATATATTATGGTTGGGTGGGCAAAAAAGGGGTAAACACCTGACTCTCGTGAAAAATAGGGAGTACAAAAAGTACCATAAAAATTTAAAAAAGTACCATTTTGGTCGCCTGAAATATTTTTATTCTTACCTTGTATCAATAGTTTCTAATTTCAAAATTCTAGCTTCATAATCGTAGAAAGTACAAAAAGTATCATAAAAAATTCAAAAAAGTACCATTTTGGTCGCCTGAAATATTTTTATTCTCACCTTGGATCAATAGTTTCTAATTTCAAAATTCTAGCTTCATAATCGTAGAAAGTACAAAAAGTACCATAAAAAATTCAAAAAAGTACCATTTTGGTCGCCTGAAATATTTTCAGTCTGACCTCGGATCAATAGTCCCTTATTTCACAACTTTGGCTTCATAAACGTAGGAAATACAAAAAGTACTATAAAAATTCAAAAAAGTACCATTTTGGACGCCTAAAATATTTTTATTCTTACCTTGGATCAATAGTTTCTAATTTCAAAATTCTGGCTTCATAATCGTAAAAAGTACAAAAAGTATCATAAAAAATTCAAAAAAGTACCATTTTGGTCGCCCGAAATATTTTCAGTCTGACCTTGGATCAATAGTTTCTAATTTCAGAATTTTAGCTTCATAATCGTAAAAAGTACAAAAAGTACCATAAAAAATTCAAAAAAGTACCATTTTGGACGCCTAAAATATTTTCAGTCTGACCACGGATCAATAGTCCCTTATTTCACAACTTTGGCTTCATAAACGTAGGAAATACAAAAAGTACTATAAAAAATTCAAAAAAGTACCATTTTGGTCGCCCGAAATATTTTCAGTCTGACCTTGGATCAATAGTTTCTAATTTCAGAATTCTGGCTTCATAATCGTAGAAAATACAAAAAGTACCATAAAAATTCAAAAAAGTACCATTTTGGACGCCTGAAATATTTTCAGTCTGTCCACGGATCAATAGTCCCTTATTTCACAATTCTGACTTTATAATCGTAGAAAATACAAAAAGTACTATAAAAATTCAAAAAAGTACCATTTTGGACGCCTAAAATATTTTCAGTCTGACCACGGATCAATAGTCCCTTATTTCACAATTCTGGCTTCATAATCGTAGAAAATACAAAAAGTACTATAAAAATTCAAAAAAGTACCATTTTGGACGCCTAAAATATTTTCAGTCTGACCACGGATCAATAGTTTCTAATTTCAGAATTCTAGCTTCATAATCGTAAAAAGTACCATAAAAATTCAAAAAAGTACCATTTTGGTCGCCTGAAATATTTTCAGTCTGACCTCGGATCAATAGTCCCTTATTTCACAACTTTGGCTTCATAATCGTAGAAAGTACAAAAAGTATCATAAAAAATTCAAAAAAGTACCATTTTGGTCGCCTGAAATATTTTTATTCTCACCTTGGATCAATAGTTTCTAATTTCAAAATTCTAGCTTCATAATCGTAGTAAGTACAAAAAGTACCATAAAAATTCAAAAAAGTACCATTTTGGTCGCCTGAAATATTTTTATTCTCACCTTGGATCAATAGTTTCTAATTTCAAAATTATAGCTTCATAATCGTAGAAAATACAAAAAGTACCATAAAAATTCAAAAAAGTACCATTTTGGACGCCTGAAATATTTTCAGTCTGACCACGGATCAATAGTCCCTTATTTCACAATTCTGGCTTCATAATCGTAGAAAATACAAAAAGTACCATAAAAGTACTTTTTAAGGTTTTCCATATTAATGTTCAAATCGAAGTTTAAAATATTTAAATATCTGTTTAACAAAAAATATTTTAATATACTCGATTCAAAATGAATAAATCTACTCTTTTTACATAAAATCAAATAAATATGTTCCAAAAGTACGAAACTGTTTTGCCGACTTTTATCCTCTTTCTACTCTGTTATAAATGTGTTTAAGTTTTTCTTAATTATATAATATTTTATGTCTAGTGAAATCCCTATTGCAGGTTTAATGCAAATTTGCCCTGTAATAAGGAATTATACATAAATTCCCCCCTCCCTTTTTTGGTACCTTTTTTGTCCACCAAAAAGTGTCCAAAAATTTCACCTAAAAATTTGTCCATTTTATTCAAGGCGATAATAATTATCAAAGATTTTTACCCCTCAAACTTAAAAAAGGGCCAAAACCTAAATAATATTTTCTTGTGGATTAAGTAATACAATTTAAATTTTGTGTTTAGAAGTTACATAGGGTACAAAAAAGTACCAAATTATAGTAGCAAATTCAAAAAAAGGCCAAGACAAGATTTTACCCCCTTAAAGTACGAATTTACATTTAATATTTTTAAAATAAATAAGTACAGTTGTGCTCTTTTGTTCAAATAGTATCAACTAAACCTAATAATAATAATAAATATTTGGTTATAAAAAGCTGACGTCGCTGCTTATGAATTTTTGCGACGGCATACACACGAAAACGCAATCACGAGCTTTCCACAATGAGTTTTTTCATGCTTGTTCAAACGCGTAATTTAAAATAAAGTAAAATTTGTTGCAATTGTCGAAAATCTTGTAACTTTATTTTTCAAAGTGCGAAAATTTAAAACAACTTTACAAGAGATTTATAAATCAAATTTCAATAGAAAATTAGTTTTACAAGCCCCTTATAAATTAGGCAGTTTTATTCAGGTAAAAGAACATACTTAAGTGCATACACACACATACAAATATGTATGTATGTATGTATATACATATGTAACGTATGTGTGTGTATGGCAAAATGATTTTCGGAAAAATGTTTAAAGACAGACGTAGGAAAACTCATATTGTTAGTGACAAAACATTGATTACAACTGGAAAATCGAAAAATTAGGGATGATTCTAAGAGAATTTCTTAAAAACAACAAGGCCAGCTGCTGTAGCAAGAGAAAGGCCAGCATAGCACATTTGTTCTTAGGCAGTCTTGATTCGTTAGCTAATAATTATTTTTGTCAGTGGATACATGAAAAAAAAAATCCTCTGAACTGCGATTATCTTCAATTCATCTTCATCATTTGCATGTTTAGATCAAAATATCTTAATCGATAATTATAAACGCACCACTACCCCTTTTATATATGTACTTAGCAACATGTTTTAGAATCGTCATTTTAAATAAATAAAATAGATTGTATTTTTGTTAAATAATAAAAATTTCCTCTTAATTAAGATGAATTTGTCGTCCTTAAAAGGACGTTTTGTTTCATTGGAGTGTGTATATAAATATTTTTTTTTCTTCCATTCTCGTATAATTTAAGCCTTCTTTTCAGTCTTTTTGGGCAAAAGTACAGCCTGGATGTTTGGCAAAACACCACCTTGAGCAATGGTTACTCCAGACAATAATTTATTCAATTCTTCATCATTACGAATAGCCAATTGCAAATGACGGGGAATAATTCTGGTCTTCTTGTTGTCACGAGCAGCATTGCCAGCCAACTCAAGAACTTCAGCAGCCAAATATTCCATAACGGCAGCTAAATACACTGGAGCTCCAGCACCAACACGTTCAGCATAATTGCCTTTACGCAATAGACGATGAATACGACCAACTGGAAATTGTAAACCAGCACGGCTTGAACGAGTCTTTGCCTTGCCCTTAACTTTGCCACCTTTACCACGACCAGACATTTCTATTTAATTACTTATTACTTTTTCAACTTTGTTTAACAAAACACTTCACTAGAGCACTGAATGCACACAACTAATATCGTTCGCACTAGCGTGAATCGGTATTTATAGTTTTTTTGAGGCTGAACAACAAACGTTGGGGTTGATTTTGATTATGAGGCCAAGTAGATACACACAATGGTTCGGTCGTGCCAAAAAAGGTATATAAGGCGAACATTCGTCGTTGAAAATTAAAATTTGTGAACAGTGTTAAAAGTGTTTGTGAAGTGGAAAGAAGCAATTAACTAACAAAAATTAAATTGTGAAAAAATGGCTCCTAAAACCAGTGGTAAAGCAGCAAAGAAGGCCGGTAAAGCCCAAAAGAATATTACGAAGAGTGACAAGACCAGGAAGCGTAAACGCAAGGAAAGTTACGCTATCTACATTTACAAAGTATTGAAGCAAGTACATCCTGATACTGGCATTTCTTCAAAGGCCATGAGTATCATGAATAGTTTTGTTAATGATATTTTCGAACGTATTGCCGCTGAAGCATCTCGTTTGGCTCAATACAACAAACGTTCAACCATCACCAGTCGGGAAATTCAAACTGCTGTCCGTCTATTGTTGCCCGGTGAATTGGCCAAGCACGCTGTCAGTGAAGGCACAAAGGCTGTTACTAAATACACCAGCTCCAAGTAAATTTTATTTACACTCGGATATCGTCGGTCGTATGATTTATTTGTTATTTTTCGTACCAAAAGGTCCTTTTCAGGGCCACAAATTGCATTTAAACCAAAAAGATTTGATATTTCTTCAAACGCGCAGCGCACATTAAAAGTTGATAAGATCTCATTTCACTAGATGAAATGTAATTTGTATGTTTTTTTTTTTCAATTAAAATTAAGTAACTGAATAAAAAGATCGGATCATGGTTTGAAAACAAAAAAAAACAACGAATCCAAAATCTAGACATTATGAAATTTGTTGGAGTAGGTAATTTGGGTAAGTGAGGTTAGGAGTTTGTACGAAAATGAATTCATTTCAAATTTTTTTTTAGAAACTACTAAAAGTTTCTTTGCTTTAGGATTTGTTGTGGTGAGACAGGGTTGTCAGATATATTTTGCCAAAGCCTCTTTTTTTTATTAGTTTTTGACAATAAAATATTTATTTGTATAATTATTAAAATATTTTTTATAAATCGCTGAAGGTAATTTTTATTTAAAACAAATTAAAAATGATCAGTAAACAAAAAAAGTAACAATGTTTGCTATAAAATAGTTAAAAGTGGTGGTACGTAAACAAGCAGGAACAGAATTTTTGTGGTTAGTATTAAACTAATATTGTACACTAGCATATTACGTGCTACTGCGATAGCGCGCGCTGTTACTATTTATTGAAAACGCAATGTTTTTTTGTTGCTAAATATTTGTTCGTTAAATTTAGGAAAACTTGTTTTCTGGCTTATTTTATTTAGAGAAACAAAAGTACAGTCGAATAAATATATTTAGGGGATACATTTTCTATCTCAACCAAGATCAATGCTACTGAGTTTCAAAATTTTGGTTTTAAAATACAGAAGATGAAAAACTACTATAAAAATAATAAATGTAACATTTTGTCTTTCACTAAAATCTTCACTAAATTTTATGGTTAAAGAAAGTCCATATAAATGAGAAAAAGACAAAAAAAAAATTTTATATTATTTTTTTATTTTAAATATTATTTATATTTTTATTATTTTAAAAAATTTTTTTTTTTAAATTTTTGTTTTAATTTTTTTTTTGTAATTTTTTCTATTTTTTTTTTATTTGTTTTTATTTTTAATATATATTTTTTTGTATGTTTTTTACATGTATGTACGTATTTTACATGAGATGAATGTTATTGCATGACTACACGTTGTGAAGGGTATATAAGATTCGGCACGGCCGAATATAGCACTGTTACTTGTTTTTAATATTTTTGTAAATTATAATATTTTAGATGTATATGGAAAAAAATATGCATGAAAAAGAAATTATAAGTGCAATGTTCAGTGTTAGTGTGTGTGTCTTTTAGTTTTGCTTTGTTAAGTTACATTTAACCCTCGTAAGACGTCCAAATCTGAAAATAAAAAGAGAAATGTTTAAAAAAATGTGAAAAGTTAGAGAATAAAATATACTTATCTTATCTAGGGCACAAGTTGAAGCGTTGAGTAAATGTCTAATAGGTCTGTAAAGTGGCAGCCATAACACTTGACCCAATTTAAAGAGCTCTTTGAATTGTAGGAAAATTAGTAAAAGTAGTATATAATATAGAGGATAATAACTTGAGCGCTAGAAAAGATTAATTAATTAAAATAAGAAAAATAAAATAAATAGATAACGGCTATAATGAAATTGAAATGAGGGAATGAAATTTTTTATGTATGTGAATTTTGTATATATGTAAATTATTAATTGTTATATATATTATGGTTGGGTGGGCAAAAAGGGAGTAAACACCTGACTCTCGTGAAAAATAAGGAGTACAAAAAGTACCATAAAAATTTAAAAAAGTACCATTTTGGTCGCCTGAAATATTTTTATTCTTACCTTGTATCAATAGTTTCTAATTTCAAAATTCTAGCTTCATAATCGTAGAAAGTACAAAAAGTATCATAAAAAATTCAAAAAAGTACCATTTTGGTCGCCTGAAATATTTTTATTCTCACCTTGGATCAATAGTTTCTAATTTCAAAATTCTAGCTTCATAATCGTAGAAAGTACAAAAAGTACCATAAAAATTTAAAAAAGTACCATTTTGGTCGCCTGAAATATTTTTATTCTTACCTTGGATCAATAGTTTCTAATTTCAAAATTCTAGCTTCATAATCGTAGAAAGAACAAAAAGTACCATAAAAATTCAAAAAAGTACCATTTTGGTCGTCCGAAATATTTTCAGTCTGACCTTGGATCAATAGTTTCTAATTCCAAAACTCTAGCTTCATAATCGTAAAAAGTACAAAAAGTACCATAAAAAATTCAAAAAAGTACCATTTTGGTCGCCTGAAATAGTTTCAGTCTGACCTCGGATCAATAGTCCCTTATTTCACAACTTTGGCTTCATAAACGTAGGAAATACAAAAAGTACTATAAAAATTCAAAAAAGTACCATTTTGAACGCCTAAAATATTTTTATTCTTACCTTGGATCAAAGTTTCTAATTTCAAAATTCTAGCTTCATAATCGTAAAAAGTACAAAAAGTATCATAAAAAATTCAAAAAAGTACCATTTTGGTCACCTGAAATATTTTCAGTCTGACCTCGGATCAATAGTCCCTTATTTCAAAATTCTGGCTTCATAATCGTAGAAAATACAAAAAGTACCATAAAAATTCAAAAAAGTACCATTTTGGACGCCTGAAATATTTTCAGTCTGTCCACGGATCAATAGTCCCTTATTTCACAATTCTGGCTTCATAATCGTAGAAAATACAAAAAGTATTATAAAAATTCAAAAAAGTACCATTTTGGACGCCTAAAATATTTTCAGTCTGACCACGGATCAATAGTCCCATATTTCACAATTCTGGCTTCATAATCGTAGAAAATACAAAAAGTACCATAAAAATTCAAAAAAGTACCATTTTGGACGCCTGAAATATTTTCAGTCTGACCTCGGATCAATAGTCCCTTATTTCACAATTCTGGCTTCATAATCGTAGAAAATACAAAAAGTACCATAAAAGTACTTTTTAAGGTTTTCCATATTAATGTTCAAATCGAAGTTTAAAATATTTAAATATCTGTTTAACAAAAAATATTTTAATATACTCGATTTAAAATGAATAAATCTACTCTTTTTTACATAAAAATAAATAAATATGTTCCAAAAGTACGAAACTGTTTTGCTGACTTTTATCCTCTTTCTACTCTGTTATAAATGTGTTTAAATTTTTCTAAATTATATAATATTTTATGTCTAGTGAAATCCCTATTGCAGGTTTAATGCAAATTTGCCCTGTAATATGGAATTATACATAAATACCTTTTTTGTCCACCAAAAAGTGTCCAAAAATTTCACCTAAAAATTTGTCCATTTTATTCAAGGCGATAATAATTATCAAAGATTTTTACCCCTCAAACTTAAAAAAGGGCCAAAACCTAAATAATATTTTCTTGTGGATTAAGTAATACAATTTAAATTTTGTGTTTAGAAGTTACATAGGGTATAAAAAAGTACCAAATTATAGTACCAAATTCAAAAAAAGGCCAAGACAAGATTTTACCCCCTTAAAGTACGAATTTACATTTAATATTTTTAAAATAAATAAGTACAGTTGTGCTCTTTTGTTCAAATAGTATCAACTAAACCTAATAATAATAATAATAATAAATATTTGGTTATAAAAAGCTGACGTCGCTGCTTATGAATTTTTGCGACGGCATACACACGAAAACGCAATCACGAGCTTTCCACAATGAGTTTTTTCATGCTTGTTCAAACGCGTAATTTAAAATAAAGTAAAATTTATTGCAATTGTCGAAAATCTTGTAACTTTATTTTTCAAAGTGCGAAAATTTAAAACAACTTTACAAGAGATTTATAAATCAAACTTCAATAGAAAATTAGTTTTACAAGCCCCTTATAAATTAGGCAGTTAGCCATTAAACATAAATAAAAGAATCAATGGTTTATTCAGGTAAGATAACATACTTAGGTGCATACACACACACATACAAATATGTATGTATGTATACACATATGTAACGTATGTGTGTGTGTATGGCAAAATGATATTCGGAAAAATGTTTAAAGAGAGTCATAGTAACAAAACATTGATTATAACTGGAAAATCGAAAAAGCAAATTTTTTTTGTGTTAAAATTAGGGATGATTCCAAGAGAATTTCTTAAAAACAACAAGGCCAGCTGCTGTAGCAAGAGAGAGAGAGTCTTTAGGCAGTCTTGATTCTTTAGCTAATTATTATTTTTGTAAACTTCAGCTGTCAGTGGATATATGAAAACAAAAATCCTCTGAACTGCGATTATCTTCAATTCATATTCATCATTTGCATGTTTAGATCAAAATATCTTAATCGATAATTATAAACGCACCACTACACTCACTACCCCTTTTATATATGTACTTAGCAACATGTTTTAGAACCGTCATTTTAAATAAATAAAATAGATTGTATTTTTGTTAAATAATAAAAATTTCCTCTTAATTAAAATGAATTTGTCGTCCTTAAAAGGACGTTTTGTTTCATTGGAGTGTGTATATAAATATTTTTTTTTCTTCCATTCTCGTATAATTTAAGCCTTCTTTTCAGTCTTTTTGGGCAAAAGTACAGCCTGGATGTTTGGCAAAACACCACCTTGAGCAATGGTTACTCCAGACAATAATTTATTCAATTCTTCGTCATTACGAATAGCCAATTGCAAATGACGGGGAATAATTCTGGTCTTCTTGTTGTCACGAGCAGCATTGCCAGCCAACTCAAGAACTTCAGCAGCCAAATATTCCATAACGGCAGCTAAATACACTGGAGCTCCAGCACCAACACGTTCAGCATAATTGCCTTTACGCAATAGACGATGAATACGACCAACAGGAAATTGTAAACCAGCACGGCTTGAACGAGTCTTTGCCTTGCCCTTAACTTTGCCACCTTTACCACGACCAGACATTTCTATTTAATTACTTTTTCAACTTTGTTTAACAAAACACTTCACTAGAGCACTGAATGCACACAACTAATATCGTTCGCACTAGCGTGAATCGGTATTTATAGTTTTTTTGAGGCTGAACAACAAACGTTGGGGTTGATTTTGATTATGAGGCCAAGTAGATACACACAATGGTTCGGTCGTGCCAAAAAAGGTATATAAGGCGAACATTCGTCGTTGAAAATTAAAATTTGTGAACAGTGTTAAAAGTGTTTGTGAAGTGGAAAGAAGCAATTAACTAACAAAAATTAAATTGTGAAAAATGGCTCCTAAAACCAGTGGTAAAGCAGCAAAGAAGGCCGGTAAAGCCCAAAAGAATATTACGAAGAGTGACAAGACCAGGAAGCGTAAACGCAAGGAAAGTTACGCTATCTACATTTACAAAGTATTGAAGCAAGTACATCCTGATACTGGCATTTCTTCAAAGGCCATGAGTATCATGAATAGTTTTGTTAATGATATTTTCGAACGTATTGCCGCTGAAGCATCTCGTTTGGCTCAATACAACAAACGTTCAACCATCACCAGTCGGGAAATTCAAACTGCTGTCCGTCTATTGTTGCCCGGTGAATTGGCCAAGCACGCTGTCAGTGAAGGCACAAAGGCTGTTACTAAATACACCAGCTCCAAGTAAATTTTATTTACACTCGGATATCGTCGGTCGTATGATTTATTTGTTATTTTTCGTACCAAAAGGTCCTTTTCAGGGCCACAAATTGCATTTAAACCAAAAAGATTTGATATTTCTTCAAACGCGCAGCGCACATTAAAAGTTGATAAGATTTCATTTCACTAGATGAAATGTAATTTGTATGTTTTTTTTTCAATTAAAATTAAGTAACTGAATAAAAAGATCGGATCATGGTTTGAAAACAAAAAAAAAAAAACAACGAATCCAAAATCTAGACATTATGAAATTTGTTGGAGTAGGTAATTTGGGTAAGTGAGGTTAGGAGTTTGTACGAAAATTAATTCATTTCAAATTTTTTTTTAGAAACTACTAAGTTTCTTTGCTTTAGGATTTGTTGTGGTGAGACAGGGTTGTCAGTTATATTTTGCCAAAGCCTCGTTTTTTTATTAGTTTTTGACAATAAAATATTTATTTGTATAATTATTAAAATATTTTTTATAAATCGCTGAAGGTAATTTTTATTCAAAACAAATTAAAAATGATCAGTGAACAAAAAAAGTAACAATGTTTGCTATAAAATAGTTAAAAGTGGTGGTACGTAAACAAGCAGGAACAGAATTTTTGTGGTTAGTATTAAACTAATATTGTACACTAGCATATTACGTGCTACTGCGATAGCGCGCGCTGTTACTATTTATTGAAAACGCAATGTTTTTTTGTTACTAAATATTTGTTCGTTAAATTTAGGAAAACTTGTTTTCTGGCTTATTTTATTTAGAGAAACAAAAGTACAGTCGAATAAATATATTTAGGGGATACATTTTCTATCTCAACCAAGATCAATGCTACTGAGTTTCAAAATTTTGGTTTTAAAATACAGAAGATGAAAAACTACTATAAAAATAATAAATGTAACATTTTGTCTTTCACTAAAATCTTCACTAAATTTTATGGTTAAAGAAAGTCCATATAAATGAGAAAAAGACAAAAAAAAAAATTTATATTATTTTTTTATTTTAAATATTATTTATATTTTTATTATTTTTAAAAATTTTTTTTTTTAAATTTTTGTTTTAATTTTTTTTTTGTAATTTTTTGTATTTTTTTTTATTTGTTTTTATTTTTAATATATATTTTTTTGTATGTTTTTTACATGTATGTACGTATTTTACATGAGATGAATGTTATTGCATGACTACACGTTGTGAAGGGTATATAAGATTCGGCACGGCCGAATATAGCACTGTTACTTGTTTTTAATATTTTTGTAAATTATAATATTTTAGATGTATATGGAAAAAAATATGCATGAAAAAGAAATTATAAATGCAATGTTCAGTGTTAGTGTGTGTGTCTTTTAGTTTTGCTTTGTTAAGTTACATTTAACCCTCGTAAGACGTCCAAATCTGAAAATAAAAAGAGAAATGTTTAAAAAAATGTGAAAAGTTAGAGAATAAAATATACTTATCTTATCTAGGGCACAAGTTGAAGCGTTGAGTAAATGTCTAATAGGTCTGTAAAGTGGCAGCCATAACACTTGACCCAATTTAAAGAGCTCTTTGAATTGTAGGAAAATTAGTAAAAGTAGTATATAATATAGAGGATAATAACTTGAGCGCTAGAAAAGATTAATTAATTAAAATAAGAAAAATAAAATAAATAGATAACGGCTATAATGAAATTGAAATGAGGGAATGAAATTTTTTATGTATGTGAATTTTGTATATATGTAAATTATTAATTGTTATATATATTATGGTTGGGTGGGCAAAAAGGGAGTAAACACCTGACTCTCGTGAAAAATAAGGAGTACAAAAAGTACCATAAAAATTTAAAAAAGTACCATTTTGGTCGCCTGAAATATTTTTATTCTTACCTTGTATCAATAGTTTCTAATTTCAAAATTCTAGCTTCATAATCGTAGAAAGTACAAAAAGTATCATAAAAAATTCAAAAAAGTACCATTTTGGTCGCCTGAAATATTTTTATTCTCACCTTGGATCAATAGTTTCTAATTTCAAAATTCTAGCTTCATAATCGTAGAAAGTACAAAAAGTACCATAAAAATTTAAAAAAGTACCATTTTGGTCGCCTGAAATATTTTTATTCTTACCTTGGATCAATAGTTTCTAATTTCAAAATTCTAGCTTCATAATCGTAGAAAGAACAAAAAGTACCATAAAAATTCAAAAAAGTACCATTTTGGTCGTCCGAAATATTTTCAGTCTGACCTTGGATCAATAGTTTCTAATTCCAAAATTCTAGCTTCATAATCGTAAAAAGTACAAAAAGTACCATAAAAAATTCAAAAAAGTACCATTTTGGTCGCCTGAAATATTTTCAGTCTGACCACGGATCAATAGTCCCTTATTTCACAATTCTAGCTTCATAATCGTAAAAAGTACAAAAAGTACCATAAAAAATTCAAAAAAGTACCATTTTGGTCGCCTGAAATATTTTCAGTCTGACCTCGGATCAATAGTCCCTTATTTCACAACTTTGGCTTCATAAACGTAGGAAATACAAAAAGTACTATAAAAATTTAAAAAAGTACTATTTTGGACGCCTAAAATATTTTTATTCTTACCTTGGATCAATAGTTTCTAATTTCAAAATTCTGGCTTCGTAATCGTAAAAAGTACAAAAAGTATCATAAAAAATTCAAAAAAGTACCATTTTGGTCGCCTGAAATATTTTCAGTCTGACCTCGGATCAATAGTCCCTTATTTCAAAATTCTGGCTTCATAATCGTAGAAAATACAAAAAGTACCATAAAAATTCAAAAAAGTACCATTTTGGACGCCTGAAATATTTTCAGTCGGTCCACGGATCAATAGTCCCTTATTTCACAATTCTGGCTTCATAATCGTAGAAAATACAAAAAGTACTATAAAAATTCAAAAAAGTACCATTTTGGACGCCTGAAATATTTTCAGTCTGTCCACGGATCAATAGTCCCTTATTTCACAATTCTGGCTTCATAATCGTAGAAAATACAAAAAGTACTATAAAAATTAAAAAAAGTACCATTTTGGCCGCCTGAAATATTTTCAGTCTGTCCACGGATCAATAGTCCCTTATTTCACAATTCTGGCTTCAGAATCGTAGAAAATACAAAAAGTACCATAAAAATTCAAAAAAGTACCATTTTGGACGCCTGGAAATATTTTCAGTCTGACCACGGATCAATAGTCCCTTATTTCACAATTCTGGCTTCAGAATCGTAGAAAATACAAAAAGTACCATAAAAATTCAAAAAAGTACCATTTTGGACGCCTAAAATATTTTTATTCTTACCTTGGATCAATAGTTTCTAATTTCAAAATTCTGGCTTCATAATCGTAAAAAGTACAAAAAGTATCATAAAAAATTCAAAAAAGTACCATTTTGGTCGCCTGAAATATTTTCAGTCTGACCTCGGATCAATAGTCCCTTATTTCAAAATTCTGGCTTCATAATCGTAGAAAATACAAAAAGTACCATAAAAGTACTTTTTAAGGTTTTCCATATTAATGTTCAAATCGAAGTTTAAAATATTTAAATATCTGTTTAACAAAAAATATTTTAATATACTCGTTTTAAAATGAATAAATCTACTCTTTTTTACATAAAAATAAGTAAATATGTTCCAAAAGTACGAAACTGTTTTGCCGACTTTTATCCTCTTTCTACTCTGTTATAAATGTGTTTAAATTTTTCTAAATTATATAATATTTTATGTCTAGTGAAATCCCTATTGCAGGTTTAATGCAAATTTGCCCTGTAATATGGAATTATACATAAATTTCCCCCTCTTTTGGTACCTTTTTTGTCCACCAAAAAGTGTCCAAAAATTTCACCTAAAAATTTGTCCATTTTATTCAAGGCGATAATAATTATCAAAGATTTTTACCCCTCAAACTTAAAAAAGGGCCAAAACCTAAATAATATTTTCTTGTGGATTAAGTAATACAATTTAAATTTTGTGTTTAGAAGTAACATAGGGTACAAAAAAGTACCAAATTATAGTACCAAATTCAAAAAAAGGCCAAGACAAGATTTTACCCCCTTAAAGTACGAATTTACATTTAATATTTTTAAAATAAATAAGTACAGTTGTGCTCTTTTGTTCAAATAGTATCAACTAAACCTAATAATAATAATAATAAATATTTGGTTATAAAAAGCTGACGTCGCTGCTTATGAATTTTTGCGACGGCATACACACGAAAACGCAATCACGAGCTTTCCACAATGAGTTTTTTCATGCTTGTTCAAACGCGTAATTTAAAATAAAGAAAAATTTGCTGCAATTGTCGAAAATCTTGTAACTTTATTTTTCAAAGTGCGAAAATTTAAAACAACTTTACAAGAGATTTATAAATCAAACTTCAATAGAAAATTAGTTTTACAAGCCCCTTATAAATTAGGCAGTTAGCCATTAAACATAAATAAAAGAATCAATGGTTTATTCAGGTAAGATAACATACTTAGGTGCATACACACACACATACAAATATGTATGTATGTATACACATATGTAACGTATGTGTGTGTGTATGGCAAAATGATATTCGGAAAAATGTTTAAAGAGAGTCATAGTAACAAAACATTGATTATAACTGGAAAATCGAAAAAGCAAATTTTTTTTGTGTTAAAATTAGGGATGATTCCAAGAGAATTTCTTAAAAACAACAAGGCCAGCTGCTGTAGCAAGAGAGAGAGAGTCTTTAGGCAGTCTTGATTCTTTAGCTAATTATTATTTTTGTAAACTTCAGCTGTCAGTGGATATATGAAAAAAAAAATCCTCTGAACTGCGATTATCTTCAATTCATCTTCATCATTTGCATGTTTAGATCAAAATATCTTAATCGATAATTATAAACGCACCACTACCCCTTTTATATATGTACTTAGCAACATGTTTTAGAATCGTCATTTTAAATAAATAAAATATATTGTATTTTTGTTAAATAATAAAAATTTCCTCTTAATTAAAATGAATTTGTCGTCCTTAAAAGGACGTTTTGTTTCATTGGAGTGTGTATATAAATATTTTTTTTTTCTTCCATTCTCGTATAATTTAAGCCTTCTTTTCAGTCTTTTTGGGCAAAAGTACAGCCTGGATGTTTGGCAAAACACCACCTTGAGCAATGGTTACTCCAGACAATAATTTATTCAATTCTTCATCATTACGAATAGCCAATTGCAAATGACGGGGAATAATTCTGGTCTTCTTGTTGTCACGAGCAGCATTGCCAGCCAACTCAAGAACTTCAGCAGCCAAATATTCCATAACGGCAGCTAAATACACTGGAGCTCCAGCACCAACACGTTCAGCATAATTGCCTTTACGCAATAGACGATGAATACGACCAACAGGAAATTGTAAACCAGCACGGCTTGAACGAGTCTTTGCCTTGCCCTTAACTTTGCCACCTTTACCACGACCAGACATTTCTATTTAATTACTTATTACTTTTTCAACTTTGTTTAACAAAACACTTCACTAGAGCACTGAATGCACACAACTAATATCGTTCGCACTAGCGTGAATCGGTATTTATAGTTTTTTTGAGGCTGAACAACAAACGTTGGGGTTGATTTTGATTATGAGGCCAAGTAGATACACACAATGGTTCGGTCGTGCCAAAAAAGGTATATAAGGCGAACATTCGTCGTTGAAAATTAAAATTTGTGAACAGTGTTAAGAGTGTTTGTGAAGTGGAAAGAAGCAATTAACTAACAAAAATTAAATTGTGAAAAATGGCTCCTAAAACCAGTGGTAAAGCAGCAAAGAAGGCCGGTAAAGCCCAAAAGAATATTACGAAGAGTGACAAGACCAGGAAGCGTAAACGCAAGGAAAGTTACGCTATCTACATTTACAAAGTATTGAAGCAAGTACATCCTGATACTGGCATTTCTTCAAAGGCCATGAGTATCATGAATAGTTTTGTTAATGATATTTTCGAACGTATTGCCGCTGAAGCATCTCGTTTGGCTCAATACAACAAACGTTCAACCATCACCAGTCGGGAAATTCAAACTGCTGTCCGTCTATTGTTGCCCGGTGAATTGGCCAAGCACGCTGTCAGTGAAGGCACAAAGGCTGTTACTAAATACACCAGCTCCAAGTAAATTTTATTTACACTCGGATATCGTCGGTCGTATGATTTATTTGTTATTTTTCGTACCAAAAGGTCCTTTTCAGGGCCACAAATTGCATTTAAACCAAAAAGATTTGATATTTCTTCAAACGCGCAGCGCACATTAAAAGTTGATAAGATTTCATTTCACTAGATGAAATGTAATTTGTATGTTTTTTTTTCAATTAAAATTAAGTAACTGAATAAAAAGATCGGATCATGGTTTGAAAACAAAAAAAAAAAAACAACGAATCCAAAATCTAGACATTATGAAATTTGTTGGAGTAGGTAATTTGGGTAAGTGAGGTTAGGAGTTTGTACGAAAATTAATTCATTTCAAATTTTTTTTTAGAAACTACTAAGTTTCTTTGCTTTAGGATTTGTTGTGGTGAGACAGGGTTGTCAGTTATATTTTGCCAAAGCCTCGTTTTTTTATTAGTTTTTGACAATAAAATATTTATTTGTATAATTATTAAAATATTTTTTATAAATCGCTGAAGGTAATTTTTATTCAAAACAAATTAAAAATGATCAGTGAACAAAAAAAGTAACAATGTTTGCTATAAAATAGTTAAAAGTGGTGGTACGTAAACAAGCAGGAACAGAATTTTTGTGGTTAGTATTAATCTAATATTGTACACTAGCATATTACGTGCTACTGCGATAGCGCGCGCTGTTACTATTTATTGAAAACGCAATGTTTTTTTGTTACTAAATATTTGTTCGTTAAATTTAGGAAAACTTGTTTTCTGGCTTATTTTATTTAGAGAAACAAAAGTACAGTCGAATAAATATATTTAGGGGATACATTTTCTATCTCAACCAAGATCAATGCTACTGAGTTTCAAAATTTTGGTTTTAAAATACAGAAGATGAAAAACTACTATAAAAATAATAAATGTAACATTTTGTCTTTCACTAAAATCTTCACTAAATTTTATGGTTAAAGAAAGTCCATATAAATGAGAAAAAGACAAAAAAAAAAATTTATATTATTTTTTTATTTTAAATATTATTTATATTTTTATTATTTTAAAAAAATTTTTTTTTTAAATTTTTGTTTTAATTTTTTTTTTGTAATTTTTTGTATTTTTTTTTATTTGTTTTTATTTTTAATATATATTTTTTTGAATGTTTTTTACATGTATGTACGTATTTTACATGAGATGAATGTTATTGCATGACTACACGTTGTGAAGGGTATATAAGATTCGGCACGGCCGAATATAGCACTGTTACTTGTTTTTAATATTTTTGTAAATTATAATATTTTATATGTATATGGAAAAAAATATGGATGAAAAAGAAATTATAAGTGCAATGTTCAGTGTTAGTGTGTGTGTGTCTTTTAGTTTTGCTTTGTTAAGTTACATCTAACCCTCGTAAGACGTCCAAATCTGAAAATAAAAAGAGAAATGTTTAAAAAAATGTGAAAAGTTAGAGAATAAAATATACTTATCTTATCTAGGGCACAAGTTGAAGCGTTGAGTAAATGTCTAATAGGTCTGTAAAGTGGCAGCCATAACACTTGACCCAATTTAAAGAGCTCTTTGAATTGTAGGAAAATTAGTAAAAGTAGTATATAATATAGAGGATAATAACTTGAGCGCTAGAAAAGATTAATTAATTAAAATAAGAAAAATAAAATAAATAGATAACGGCTATAATGAAATTGAAATGAGGGAATGATATTTTTTATGTATGTGAATTTTGTATATATGTAAATTATTAATTGTTATATATATTATGGTTGGGTGGGCAAAATGGGAGTAAACACCTGACTCTCGTGAAAAATAGGGAGTACAAAAAGTACCATAAAAATTTAAAAAAGTACCATTTGGTCGCCTGAAATATTTTTATTCTTACCTTGTATCAATAGTTTCTAATTTCAAAATTCTAGCTTCATAATCGTAAAAAGTACAAAAAGTATCATAAAAAATTCAAAAAAGTACCATTTTGGTCGCCTGAAATATTTTCAGTCTGACCTCGGATCAATAGTCCCTTATTTCAAAATTCTGGCTTCATAATCGTAGAAAATACAAAAAGTACTATAAAAATTTAAAAAAGTACTATTTTGGACGCCTAAAATATTTTTATTCTTACCTTGGATCAATAGTTTCTAATTTCAAAATTCTGGCTTGATAATCGTAAAAAGTACAAAAAGTATCATAAAAAATTCAAAAAAGTACCATTTTGGTCGCCTGAAATATTTTCAGTCTGACCTCGGATCAATAGTCCCTTATTTCAAAATTCTGGCTTCATAATCGTAGAAAATACAAAAAGTACTATAAAAATTTAAAAAAGTACTATTTTGGACGCCTAAAATATTTTTATTCTTACCTTGGATCAATAGTTTCTAATTTCAAAATTCTGGCTTGATAATCGTAAAAAGTACAAAAAGTATCATAAAAAATTCAAAAAAGTACCATTTTGGTCGCCTGAAATATTTTCAGTCTGACCTCGGATCAATAGTCCCTTATTTAAAAATTCTAGCTTCATAATCGTAGAAAATACAAAAAGTACCATAAAAATTCAAAAAAGTACCATTTTGGACGCCTGAAATATTTTCAGTCTGTCCACGGATCAATAGTCCCTTATTTCACAATTCTGGCTTCATAATCGTAGAAAATACAAAAAGTACTATAAAAATTCAAAAAAGTATCATTTTGGACGCCTAAAATATTTTCAGTCTGACCACGGATCAATAGTCCCTTATTTCACAATTCTGGCTTCATAATCGTAGAAAATACAAAAAGTACCATAAAAAATTCAAAAAAGTACCATTTTGGACGCCTGAAATATTTTCAGTCTGTCCACGGATCAATAGTCCCTTATTTCACAATTCTGGCTTCATAATCGTAGAAAATACAAAAAGTACTATAAAAATTCAAAAAAGTACCATTTTGGACGCCTAAAATATTTTCAGTCTGACCACGGATCAATAGTCCCTTATTTCACAATTCTGGCTTCATAATCGTAGAAAGTACAAAAAGTACCATAAAAAATTCAAAAAAGTACCATTTCAGTCGCCTGAAATATTTTCAGTCTGACCACGGATCAATAGTCCCTTATTTCACAATTCTGGCTTCATAATCGTAGAAAATACAAAAAGTACTATAAAAATTCAAAAAAGTACCATTTTGGACGCCTAAAATATTTTCAGTCTGACCACGGATCAATAGTCCCTTATTTCACAATTCTGGCTTCATAATCGTAGAAAATACAAAAAGTACTATAAAAATTCAAAAAAGTATCATTTTGGACGCCTAAAATATTTTCAGTCTGACCACGGATCAATAGTCCCTTATTTCACAATTCTGGCTTCATAATCGTAGAAAATACAAAAAGTACCATAAAAAATTCAAAAAAGTACCATTTTGGACGCCTGAAATATTTTCAGTCTGTCCACGGATCAATAGTCCCTTATTTCACAATTCTGGCTTCATAATCGTAGAAAATACAAAAAGTACTATAAAAATTCAAAAAAGTACCATTTTGGACGCCTAAAATATTTTCAGTCTGACCACGGATCAATAGTCCCTTATTTCACAATTCTGGCTTCATAATCGTAGAAAGTACAAAAAGTACCATAAAAAATTCAAAAAAGTACCATTTCAGTCGCCTGAAATATTTTCAGTCTGACCACGGATCAATAGTCCCTTATTTCACAATTCTGGCTTCATAATCGTAGAAAATACAAAAAGTACTATAAAAATTCAAAAAAGTACCATTTTGGACGCCTAAAATATTTTCAGTCTGACCACGGATCAATAGTCCCTTATTTCACAATTCTGGCTTCATAATCGTAGAAAGTACAAAAAGTACCATAAAAAATTCAAAAAAGTACCATTTCAGTCGCCTGAAATATTTTAGTCTGTCCACGGATCAATAGTCCCTTATTTAAAAATTCTAGCTTCATAATCGTAGAAAATACAAAAAGTACCATAAAAATTCAAAAAAGTACCATTTTGGACGCCTGAAATATTTTCAGTCTGTCCACGGATCAATAGTCCCTTATTTCACAATTCTGGCTTCATAATCGTAGAAAATACAAAAAGTACTATAAAAATTCAAAAAAGTATCATTTTGGACGCCTAAAATATTTTCAGTCTGACCACGGATCAATAGTCCCTTATTTCACAATTCTGGCTTCATAATCGTAGAAAATACAAAAAGTACTATAAAAATTCAAAAAAGTACCATTTTGGACGCCTGAAATATTTTCAGTCTGACCTCGGATCAATAGTCCCTTATTTAAAAATTCTAGCTTCATAATCGTAGAAAATACAAAAAGTACCATAAAAATTCAAAAAAGTACCATTTTGGACGCCTGAAATATTTTCAGTCTGTCCACGGATCAATAGTCCCTTATTTCACAATTCTGGCTTCATAATCGTAGAAAATACAAAAAGTACTATAAAAATTCAAAAAAGTATCATTTTGGACGCCTAAAATATTTTCAGTCTGACCACGGATCAATAGTCCCTTATTTCACAATTCTGGCTTCATAATCGTAGAAAATACAAAAAGTACCATAAAAAATTCAAAAAAGTACCATTTTGGACGCCTGAAATATTTTCAGTCTGTCCACGGATCAATAGTCCCTTATTTCACAATTCTGGCTTCATAATCGTAGAAAATACAAAAAGTACTATAAAAATTCAAAAAAGTACCATTTTGGACGCCTAAAATATTTTCAGTCTGACCACGGATCAATAGTCCCTTATTTCACAATTCTGGCTTCATAATCGTAGAAAGTACAAAAAGTACCATAAAAAATTCAAAAAAGTACCATTTCAGTCGCCTGAAATATTTTCAGTCTGACCACGGATCAATAGTCCCTTATTTCACAATTCTGGCTTCATAATCGTAGAAAATACAAAAAGTACTATAAAAATTCAAAAAAGTACCATTTTGGACGCCTAAAATATTTTCAGTCTGACCACGGATCAATAGTCCCTTATTTCACAATTCTGGCTTCATAATCGTAGAAAGTACAAAAAGTACCATAAAAAATTCAAAAAAGTACCATTTCAGTCGCCTGAAATATTTTCAGTCTGTCCACGGATCAATAGTCCCTTATTTCACAATTCTGGCTTCATAATCGTAGAAAATACAAAAAGTACCATTTTGGACGCCTGAAATATTTTCAGTCTGACCACGGATCAATAGTCCCTTATTTCACAATTCTGGCTTCATAATCGTAGAAAATACAAAAAGTACCATAAAAAATTCAAAAAAGTACCATTTCAGTCGCCTGAAATATTTTCAGTCTGACCACGGATCAATAGCCCCTTATTTCACAATTCTGGCTTCATAATCGTAGAAAATACAAAAAGTACTATAAAAATTCAAAAAAGTACCATTTTGGACGCCTAAAATATTTTCAGTCTGACCACGGATCAATAGTCCCTTATTTCACAATTCTGGCTTCATAATCGTAGAAAATACAAAAAGTACTATAAAAATTCAAAAAAGTACCATTTTGGACGCCTGAAATATTTTCAGTCTGACCACGGATCAATAGTCCCTTATTTCACAATTCTGGCTTCATAATCGTAGAAAATACAAAAAGTACTATAAAAATTCAAAAAAGTACCATTTTGGACGCCTGAAATATTTTCAGTCTGTCCACGGATCAATAGTCCCTTATTTCACAATTCTGGCTTCATAATCGTAGAAAATACAAAAAGTACTATAAAAATTCAAAAAAGTACCATTTTGGACGCCTAAAATATTTTCAGTCTGACCACGGATCAATAGTCCCTTATTTCACAATTCTGGCTTCATAATCGTAGAAAGTACAAAAAGTACCATAAAAAATTCAAAAAAGTACCATTTCAGTCGGCTGAAATATTTTCAGTCTGACCACGGATCAATAGTCCCTTATTTCACAATTCTGGCTTCATAATCGTAGAAAATACAAAAAGTACTATAAAAATTCAAAAAAGTACCATTTTGGACGCCTAAAATATTTTCAGTCTGACCACGGATCAATAGTCCCTTATTTCACAATTCTGGCTTCATAATCGTAGAAAGTACAAAAAGTACCATAAAAAATTCAAAAAAGTACCATTTCAGTCGCCTGAAATATTTTCAGTCTGTCCACGGATCAATAGTCCCTTATTTCACAATTCTGGCTTCATAATCGTAGAAAATACAAAAAGTACCATTTTGGACGCCTGAAATATTTTCAGTCTGACCACGGATCAATAGTCCCTTATTTCACAATTCTGGCTTCATAATCGTAGAAAATACAAAAAGTACCATAAAAATTCAAAAAAGTACCATTTTGGACGCCTGAAATATTTTCAGTCTGACCACGGATCAATAGTCCCTTATTTCACAATTTTGGCTTCATAAACGTAGGAAATACAAAAAGTACCATAAAAGTACTTTTTAAGGTTTTCCATATTAATGTTCAAATCGAAGTTTAAAATATTTAAATATCTGTTTAACAAAAAATATTTTAATATACTCGTTTAAAAATGAATAAATCTACACTTTTTTACATAAAAATAAATAAATATGTTCCAAAAGTACGAAACTGTTTTGCCGACTTTTATCCTCTTTCTACTCTGTTATAAATGTGTTTAAATTTTTCTAAATTATATAATATTTTATGTCTAGTGAAATCCCTATTGCAGGTTTAATGCAAATTTGCCCTGTAATAAGGAATTATACATAAATTTCCCCCCCTTGTGGTATCTTTTTTGTCCACCAAAAAGTGTCCAAAAATTTCACCTAAAAATTTGTCCATTTTATTCAAGGCGATAATAATTATCAAAGATTTTTACCCCTCAAACTTAAAAAAGGGCCAAAACCTAAATAATATTTTCTTGTGGATTAAGTAATACAATTTAAATTTTGTGTTTAGAAGTTACATAGGGTACAAAAAAGTACCAAATTATAGTACCAAATTCAAAAAAAGGCCAAGACAAGATTTTACCCCCTTAAAGTACGAATTTACATTTAATATTTTTAAAATAAATAAGTACAGTTGTGCTCTTTTGTTCAAATAGTATCAACTAAA
The DNA here is from genome assembly GCA_941918925.1 of Phyto melanocephala. Classification (NCBI taxonomy): domain Eukaryota; kingdom Metazoa; phylum Arthropoda; class Insecta; order Diptera; family Rhinophoridae; genus Phyto; species Phyto melanocephala. The sequence goes on along the minus strand of OW799234.1, from coordinate 22,926,631 downwards.
CCTAATAATAATAATAATAATAAATATTTGGTTATAAAAAGCTGACGTCGCTGCTTATGAATTTTTGCGACGGCATACACACGAAAACGCAATCACGAGCTTTCCACAATGAGTTTTTTCATGCTTGTTCAAACGCGTAATTTAAAATAAAGTAAAATTTGTTGCAATTGTCGAAAATCTTGTAACTTTATTTTTCAAAGTGCGAAAATTTAAAACAACTTTACAAGAGATTTATAAATCAAATTTCAATAGAAAATTAGTTTTACAAGCCCCTTATAAATTAGGCAGTTTTATTCAGGTAAAATAACATACTTAAGTGCATACACACACATACAAATATGTATGTATGTATATACATATGTAACGTATGTGTGTGTATGGCAAAATGATTTTCGGAAAAATGTTTAAAGACAGACGTAGTAAAACTCATATTGTTAGTGACAAAACATTGATTATAACTGGAAAATCGAAAAATTAGGGATGATTCTAACACCCCTTTCTGATTAGGCAAGTCACTTGCTCAAGTTAGTTTTTTATTTTCTTTTATTTTTCTTTGAACTTGCTTTCATGTTCAGACTCAGCAACTGACTTGCCCAAGTTTCGTTCTCTTTTACTTATTATACTCTTCACACAGTGAAAAAGGGTATATATAGGTTTGTCATTCCGTTTGAAATTTCTACAATTATCAATTATCTACACATACATACAAACGTGGTATACTGGTTAGAGTGAGCCAAAAAATTTTTTTTATTTTATATTTTATTCAAATTTTTATTGTTTTATTTTTAATTTTTCTTTTAATTTATTTTTTTTTTAAGCACATAAGTAAACTAAATGTATAATATTACAATGGGATGTTTTTATATATGTATGTTTTGTATGTACGTATTTCATATGAGATAAATGGTGACATAAACAATTGTTGTTGCATGAAGGGTTTATAAGATTCGGCATGGCCGAATATAGCACTCTTGTTTGTTTTTTTTACTCTTTTGTTTTTGGTTTCTCAACAAAAACTTGCTCGTACTTGCCGAGTACAGGCAAGTGTGTACTCAAAAATGAGCAAGTTTCTTCCTCTTAACCCGACCTTACCCCTTTTGCCTATAAACACAACACTTGCGCAAGTCACTTGCGCAAGTGACTTGCCTAGTCTGAAAGCCGTGTAAGAGAATTTCTTAAAAACAACAAGGCCAGCTGCTGTAGCAAGAGAAATGCCAGCAGAGCACATTTGTTCTTAGGCAGTCTTGATTCGTTAGCTAATAATTATTTTTGTCAGTGGATACATGAAAAAAAAATCCTCTGAACTGCGATTATCTTCATCATTTGCATGTTTAGATCAAAATATCTTAATCGATAATTATAAACGCACCACTACCCCTTTTATATATGTAGTTAGCAACATGTTTTAGAATCGTCATTTTAAATAAATAAAATAGATTGTATTTCTGTTAAATAATAAAAATTTCCTCTTAATTAAAATGAATTTGTCGTCCTTAAAAGGACGTTTTGTTTCATTGGAGTGTGTATATAAATATTTTTTTTTCTTCCATTCTCGTATAATTTAAGCCTTCTTTTCAGTCTTTTTGGGCAAAAGTACAGCCTGGATGTTTGGCAAAACACCACCTTGAGCAATGGTTACTCCAGACAATAATTTATTCAATTCTTCATCATTACGAATAGCCAATTGCAAATGGCGGGGAATAATTCTGGTCTTCTTGTTGTCACGAGCAGCATTGCCAGCCAACTCAAGAACTTCAGCAGCCAAATATTCCATAACGGCAGCTAAATACACTGGAGCTCCAGCACCAACACGTTCAGCATAATTGCCTTTACGCAATAGACGATGAATACGACCAACAGGAAATTGTAAGCCAGCACGGCTTGAACGAGTCTTTGCCTTGCCCTTAACTTTGCCACCTTTACCACGTCCAGACATTTTTACTTAATTACTTATTACTTTTTCAACTTTGTTTAACAAAACACTTCACTAGAGCACTGAATGCACACAACTAATATCGTTCGTACTAGATTGATTGATTGATTGATATTTTATTAATTCCCATTAAATTCATTACATAAAATTTAGTTTCTTAATCTAGAAAGCTAATACATTTCTACTGTTTTCCTTACATACTAACATATTTTTCAAGGACTTTACTATTACACATATATTATAGCTTAGCTACGTCATTCTTACATTAATCTACTTGGCTCTTGCTTTAAATTCCCCAAAAAAGGGATCAAAAAGGGGATTCTCTCATATTATAAAAACTTATGAACTAGAACTTATTTATATAACTTAAGTTAAAAAGCTTACAAACTACTTAAAGGTAACTTATGCTAAGGATAGAAGGAAATATACACAATGGAAAAGGCAATAGTCTACTGAGCAGTGTTATACACAGAGTCACTTATATCTAGCGTGCGAATTCTCCTATGATAGAACATGAGATCTGCACCCTCATAAAGGAAACCAGCTCCTCTAAGGGTTAAAAGGTCCACAGGGGACAAATATCTATTCATTTGGACAATTTCAATAGAATCTATTCTATCAAAGCATTCCCTGACAATACTGTTCCCCAAGGAACGTGCACCCTCTAAAAACTTTATTGCCATCTCAATCATGCAAACATCTATTCTACTAAAGTTTATACTCCTATAAACCGACATACACGATGGTCTACGTACAGTCCCATCCGCCCCCAACCGAGATCTTAGGCCCAGACAACTAACTAAAACACCCCTCTCCCATCTTCTAAGCCTCTCCATTTGGAAGGAAGAAATTCCAAACCAAGATGGAAAAGCATAGGAGATGATAGGTCGAATTACCTGACGATACAAGAGAAGGCGTATTCTCCTATCGAGACCACCTCTACGCTTCAATATGCCTTGATACGCACAAAAAATTCTCTTCGCCCCAACCAATTTATTGTCAATGTGACGATAGAATTCAAAATTCTCGTGAAAAGTAACCCCTAAATACTTCATCCTATCAGAGATTCCTATCATTTCGTTCCCTATCATTAAACAAGGTATATACTTCCTACAGTTAGGGTAAATATATTTACGCCTCCCTTTTATCATCACTGCCACAGTCTTCTGTAGGTTCAAATTAAGTCTCCATTTAGAAAAATAGTCCGATAGTATACATTAAGTCTATTGTTAATAACCCTAGCACTAGCGCCTGAAGCGGCAATAAGAATGTCATCCGCGTAAATTAAAATCAAAACACCATCAGGTGGTTGTGGTATATCAGCCACAAAAATATTGTAAAGCACAGGGCCAAGTAATGAGCCCTGTGGAACACCAGCGGAAATGGTTCCCTTATCCGATAAAACGTCTCCTACTCTAACCCTGTAAGTACGATCACGCAGAAAACTGGCCACCATACGGCTAACGTCCGTTTCGAATCCCTTGTTCATGAGTTTATATACTATTCCATCCTGCCAAACAGTGTCGAAGGCTTTAGAAAAGTCCAAGCTCACAGCAATTGTCGGGCATCTTCTGTTCAGACCCTTAGCAACGTAGTCTGAAAACACCATCAACGCGTGCGATGTAGAAAGCTCGCTCCTAAATCCAAACTGAAAGTCTCTTAATACATTCCCGTCAAGAATCCTGTCATTAATCCTCGCCAGTATGAAATACTCCAACAATTTACCAAATGCCGATAGCAAAGAAATCGGCCTATATCCCTGACTCTGTCCAGGGTCAGACCCTGGCTTTAGAATAGGTATTACCAAGGCCTCCTTCCATGCCTTAGGAAAGTAACCTATATTAAGGCAATGGTTAATCAAAACTGACAAGAATCCCCATGTAAAAGTATCAGTCTTTTTAAGTACAAAGTCCGGTACACCATCTACCCCACAAGATCGCTTATTAGATCTTCTTTTCAACGCGCCCCCCACAGTCGTGGCACTAACAAATCCCAGTCCAGCAGTTCCCATGTCTGCAGTAAGTCCCTCCCCAAATGTAGTCAATGGTATTGACCCGCGCAGTGTCGACACCATCTCCCTAACTGTCATAGAAAAAGCGCCGGTGTTCGCATCCCGGCCAGGCAGAGTCACTTGCAAAAGTTCGCTCGCCAGCAGATTCGCCTTTCCAGAGTCATCCGAAACTGTCGTTCCCTCAGGACCTATCAAATTCCGAATTTCACGGCGGACATTTAGTCCAGCAGCAGATTTTACCTTCCCATATGTCTTATTATCAACACGAATATCGCTAAGAAATTTTGTAAATGAATCACGTTCAAAAATTGAAATTGCACCCTGTATTATTCTATCAAAGTTACGTATCTCCGCCCTCAATATATTGCACCTGCCCGGATCCTCACATCTTCGCAGACAACGCCTAAGTCTTTTCTTCTGTCCAATAAGGTTAATTATATCCGGTGGAAGTTTGCGCAAACCCTTTCCACCAGCTGGTACCCTAGGTATCGACCTATTCATAGCATCTAAAAAGCCCATGTTCATTGCCTTAATACAGTCGTCAATTTCGCCCTCAGAGACATTACGGTCAATTGGTAACCCACACTCAGAAAGATTCCCTGACAAAATACTCCTAAATCTACGTACATTCATCCGATCATAGTCATACCGTGTAGGTCGCTCACGTATCACACAGTCAGAAGCAAAAAATACCATCTGGATAGCCCTGTGATCCGATTCGTAATCCAGTGTCCTAAGCCCATCCTCCGTCGTTGGCACAATGTCCACAGACGTCATAAAAATATCGATGAAGGACGATATCCCCGCATTTACCCTAGTCGGTCCCTCAGTCCTCCGAATGTCCAGATCAGTACACATGAGTAGAAATTCACGAAGATTACGTCCACTCGCATTCATAATAGTATCCCCCCAATACGGGTGTCTAGCATTCAAATCACCACCAATAACTACACTGCCATTTCTGATAAGACCCTGAATTGAGACAAAGTCAGAATCAGCAAAGACAGTGCTTGGGCGAAGATACATCGAAATAAAGGTGATGAAATCCCCATTAGTTCTCCGTATTCTAACTGCCGTATTCTCAATATTTCCCGTATCAAGGACAATCTCCTCAGAAAGCAATGTGTTCCTAACAAGGACAGCCGTACCTCCTCCACGTCCGTTTTGTCGATCTCGTCTAAATACGTTATACCCATCAATATTAAACCTGTGGCGTGGACCTAGACGGTGCTCAGCCAACAGTAATATATCCGGTCTATGCTGTGTTAAAAATAAATTCAAATAATGTCTCCTGTGTTTAGAGACGATTGAATTAACATTAATAAAAATTGTCTTCAGTAATCTATCCATGATGTCCCAATGTCATTAACATACCAAGAAGAGCCCTTGATTTGTCCTCGTCATTACTCAATTCCCTATATTCCCTAGCAAATTTACCTATTTTACCCAAACACTGTAGTAATTCACCCCCAAAGAAGCGTCCACAATCACGGTTTATGGTCTCATATTGAGCCATGGCTGACCTCAATGAAATATCATCCCCCTGAGACCTTACCGGTCCTGACCCTTGTGCAACCTTTGATGTTGTCAGTTGTCGATCGGTAGTAAAAGCAGCCCCAGCTGCTGCCGCATATGAGACTCCATTCTTCAACCCACTCCCATTCGATGCTACAATACGGGTACGAGAACCGCCCCCATGTGATTTTTTCTCCTCCAATTTACGGAGGAGCTCAATTCTCCGCGGACACTCTTTCGAGCTAGCCGCATGGCCTTCAACACTGCAATTAATGCATCTTACTGGCAAACCAACCTTCTTAGACACCTGTCCTGTAGCCGGATTAGTTACCAATGTCTCCGCGTTATTCTCCCCCCTTGGTGGTACATTACACTTGCCTGGGCCATGAGACCCTCCGCACTTTACACACCTATAAGGCATTCGGCAGTTGACCGATACATGACCGAAACGCTGACAATTGTAACACTGTGTTACACCCTTTCGAATAAATTTCCTAATATATACCCTACAACGTAAAATATACCTAATTTTGTAAAATTTCTCAATGTCAGAATCCCTAGTCATTCTAACAATCCATTTGTCGTTCCCCAGTTTAGATAGACCAATTATATTGACGTTTGTCTGTAGGTCATTCAAATTCTCCAAAATTTCCACAGACTCGAAAGAATGTGGAAGTCCCTCTATCACAGCGACAAATGGTCGTAAACCCTTAGGCGTGTACGTATAAAAGTTTACCTTCTGTTCCTCTAGCAAGCCCTTAACTTTATCAAAGTCCTCAAGGGTACAGACTCCTATATTAGATACATTACTACCTAAAATCTTAACATTATAGTTCTTATGACCTAACTTATTGTCAATAGAATCTATTACACTCTTTACGTTAATGTCGTACGTCGTTATTATCGGAACAGACTTACTCTTTTTCTCTCCTTCTCTTATAGCTGTCTTACTCCGGGATGAAACCTCAGTAATTTTTGTAGCTTTCTCCTTCTGACTAGCTTGCACTTTTTTCTTTTGGTTGTTGATGACTGGTGAATTCGGCAATCGGCTATTTCCCATATTAGTTAATTTCTTAGCACTATTGGCTGATTTTTCGGCTATTTTGTTAACAGGCTGTTTGGCATTTTCCTCTTCAACCTGCATATCATCCTCGCTTGAGAAACTTTCGTTTTCATTGTCTCTATCTTGCAACCGCATCAACAGATCCTCGACAGTTTTCCTTAGCTTTGCATTCTCTTCTTCAATATAGTTGAACTTTTTAGTCATCAGTTCGAACTCGCTATCTTTTTTGCAAATTACTCGTCGAAGCTCTTCGACGGTGGCTCCGACTCTAGGCCGTTTCTTATTTGGGTTAAGAGTTTCATCTTCCTCCATATTTCCCTCTTACACTTATCAGAGGGTAACAAAACTTGTTGAAATTTAATTCAGTTTTCGACACTCTCAGGTAGAATATTTTCACACCGTCGCTTTAATTACCGCACAGGTAAATTCCAGGTACTGCACCTTTTTTTCTGAATTTCCCGCAAATACACTTCAGTATTGCCTGGGAATTCACGTTTTTTCTTGATGTCTTGGGATTTTCTTCCAAGAATAATTTAATTTTCAATTTTTTTATGCTTTTTCGTTTTAAAATTTTTCCGTAATGAACTGCACACTTCAACACTTCACACTTCAATCATAATGCAATATCGTTCGTACTAGCGTGAATCTGGTATTTATAGTTTTTTTGAGGCTGAGCAACAAACGTTGGGGTTGATTTTGATTATGAGGCCAAGTAGATACACACAATGGTTCGGTCGTGTAAAAAAAGGTATATAAGACGAACATTCGTCGTTGAAAATGAAAATTTGTGAACAGTGTTAAAAGTGTTTGTGAAGTGGAAAGAAGCAATTAACTAACAAAAATTAAATTGTGAAAAATGGCTCCTAAAACCAGTGGTAAAGCAGCAAAGAAGGCCGGTAAAGCCCAAAAGAATATTACGAAGAGCGACAAGACCAGGAAGCGTAAACGCAAGGAAAGTTACGCTATCTACATTTACAAAGTATTGAAGCAAGTACATCCTGATACTGGCATTTCTTCAAAGGCCATGAGTATCATGAATAGTTTTGTTAATGATATTTTCGAACGTATTGCCGCTGAAGCATCTCGTTTGGCTCAATACAACAAACGTTCAACCATCACCAGTCGGGAAATTCAAACTGCTGTCCGTCTATTGTTGCCCGGTGAATTGGCCAAGCACGCTGTCAGTGAAGGCACAAAGGCTGTTACTAAATACACCAGCTCCAAGTAAATTTTATTTACACTCGGATATCGTCGGTCGTATGATTTATTTGTTATTTTTCGTACCAAAAGGTCCTTTTCAGGGCCACAAATTGCATTTAAACCAAAAAGATTTGAAATTTCTTCAAACGCGCAGCGCACATTAAAAGTTGATAAGATCTCATTTCACTAGATGAAATGTAAAATGTATGTTTTTTTTCAATAAAAATTAAGTAACTGAATAAAAAGATCGGATCATGGTTTGAAAACAAAAAAAAAAAAAAAAAACAACGAATTCAAAATCTAGACATAAAATTTGTTGGAGTAGGTAATTTGGGTAAGTGAGGTTAGGAGTTTGTACGAAAATGAATTCATTTCAAATTTTTTTTTTAAAACTACTAAAAGTTTCTTTGCTTTAGGATTTGTTGTGGTGAGACACAGGGTTGTCAGATATATTTTGCCAAAGCCTCTTTTTTTTATTAGTTTTTGACAATAAAATATTTATTTGTATAATTATTAAAATATTTTTTATAAATCGCTGAAGGTAATTTTTATTTAAAACAAATTAAAAATGATCAGTGAACAAAAAAAGTAACAATGTTTGCTATAAAATAGTTAAAAGTGGTGGTACGTAAACAAGCAGGAACAGAATTTTTGTGGTTAGTATTAAACTAATATTGTACACTAGCATATTACGTGCTACTGCGATAGCGCGCGCTGTTACTATTTATTGAAAACGCAATGTTTTTTTGTTACTAAATATTTGTTCGTTAAATTTAGGAAAACTTGTTTTCTGGCTTATTTTATTTAGAGAAACAAAAGTACAGTCGAATAAATATATTTAGGGGATACATTTTCGATCTCAACCAAGATCAATGCTACTGAGTTTCAAAATTTTGGTTTTAAAATACAGAAGATGAAAAACTACTATAAAAATAATAAATGTAACATTTTGTCTTTCACTAAAATCTTCACTAAATTTTATGGTTAAAGAAAGTCCATCTAAATGAGAAAAAGACAAAAAAAATTTTTTTTATATTATTTTTTTATTTTAAATATTATTTATATTTTAATTATTTTTTTAAATTTTTTTTAAAAATTTTTTTTTTTTAATTTTTTTTTGTAATTTTTTCTATTTTTTTTTATTTGTTTTTATTTTTAATATATATTTTTTTGTAATTTTTTTTTGTATGTTTTTTACATGTATGTACGTATTTTACATGAGATGAATGTTATTGCATGACTACACGTTGTGAAGGGTATATAAGATTCGGCACGGCCGAATATAGCACTGTTACTTGTTTTTAATATTTTTGTAAATTATAATATTTTAGATGTATATGGAAAAAAATATGGATGAAAAAGAAATTATAAGTGCAATGTTCAGTGTTAGTGTGTGTGTCTTTTAGTTTTGCTTTGTTAAGTTACATCTAACCCTCGTAACACGTCCAAATCTGAAAATAAAAAGAGAAATGTTTAAAAAAATGTGAAAAGTTAGAGAATAAAATATACTTATCTTATCTCGGGCACAAGTTGAAGCGTTGAGTAAATGTCTAATAGGTCTGTAAAGTGGCAGCCATAACACTTGACCCAATTTAAAGAGCTCTTTGAATTGTAGGAAAATTAGTAAAAGTAGTATATAATATAGAGGATAATAACTTGAGCGCTAGAAAAGATTAATTAATTAAAATAAGAAAAATTAAATAAATAGATAACGGCTATAATGAAATTGAAATGAGGGAATGATATTTTGTATGTATGTGAATTTTGTATATATGTAAATTATTAATTGTTATATATATTATGGTTGGGTGGGCAAAAAGGGAGTAAACACCTGACTCTCGTGAAAAATAGGGAGTACAAAAAGTACCATACAAATTTAAAAAAGTACAATTTTGGTCGCCTGAAATATTTTTATTCTTACCTTGGATCAATAGTTTCTAATTTCAAAATTCTAGCTTCATAATCGTAGAAAGTACAAAAAGTATCATAAAAAATTCAAAAAAGTACCATTTTGGTCGCCTGAAATATTTTTATTCTCACCTTGGATCAATAGTCTCTAATTTCAAAATTCTAGCTTCATAATCGTAGAAAGTACAAAAAGTACCATACAAATTTAAAAAAGTACAATTTTGGTCGCCTGAAATATTTTCAGTCTGACCTTGGATCAATTTCAATTTCAAAATTCTAGCTTCATAATCATAGAAAGTACAAAAAGTACCATAAAAAAATTCAAAAAAGTACCATTTTGGACGCCTGAAATATTTTCAGTCTGGCCACGGATCAATAGTCCCGTATTTCACAACTTTGGCTTCATAAACGTAGGAAATACAAAAAGTACTATAAAAATTCAAAAAAGTACCATTTTGGACGCCTAAAATATTTTTATTCTTACCTTGGATCAATAGTTTCTAATTTCAAAATTCTGGCTTCATAATCGTAAAAAGTACAAAAAGTACCATAAAAAATTCAAAAAAGTACCATTTCAGTCGCCTGAAATATTTTCAGTCTGACCTCGGATCAATAGTCCCTTATTTCACAATTCTGGCTTCATAATCGTAGAAAATACAAAAAGTACCATTTTGGACGCCTGAAATATTTTCAGTCTGACCACGGATCAATAGTCCCTTATTTCACAATTCTGGCTTCATAATCGTAGAAAATACAAAAAGTACCATAAAAATTCAAAAAAGTACCATTTTGGACGCCTGAAATATTTTCAGTCTGACCACGGATCAATAGTCCCTTATTTCACAATTTTGGCTTCATAAACGTAGGAAATACAAAAAGTACCATAAAAGTACTTTTTAAGGTTTTCCATATTAATGTTCAAATCGAAGTTTAAATTATTTAAATATCTGTTTAACAAAAAATATTTTAATATACTCGATTTAAAATGAATAAATCTACTCTTTTTTACATAAAAATAAACTTTTATCCTCTTTCTACTCTGTTATAAATGTGTTTAAATTTTTCTAAATTATATAATATTTTATGTCTAGTGAAATCCCTATTGCAGGTTTAATGCAAATTTGCCCTGTAATAAGGAATTATACATAAATTTCCCCCCCTTGTGGTATCTTTTTTGTCCACCAAAAAGTGTCCAAAAATTTCACCTAAAAATTTGTCCATTTTATTCAAGGCGATAATAATTATCAAAGATTTTTACCCCTCAAACTTAAAAAAGGGCCAAAACCTAAATAATATTTTCTTGTGGATTAAGTAATACAATTTAAATTTTGTGTTTAGAAGTTACATAGGGTACAAAAAAGTACCAAATTATAGTACCAAATTCAAAAAAAGGCCAAGACAAGATTTTACCCCCTTAAAGTACGAATTTACATTTAATATTTTTAAAATAAATAAGTACAGTTGTGCTCTTTTGTTCAAATAGTATCAACTAAACCTAATAATAATAATAATAAATATTTGGTTATAAAAAGCTGACGTCGCTGCTTATGAATTTTTGCGACGGCATACACACGAAAACGCAATCACGAGCTTTCCACAATGAGTTTTTTCATGCTTGTTCAAACGCGTAATTTAAAATAAAGTAAAATATGTTGCAATTGTCGAAAATCTTGTAACTTTATTTTTCAAAGTGCGAAAATTTAAAACAACTTTACAAGAGATTTATAAATCAAATTTCAATAGAAAATTAGTTTTACAAGCCCCTTATAAATTAGGCAGTTTTATTCAGGTAAAAGAACATACTTAAGTGCATACACACACATACAAATATGTATGTATGTATATACATATGTAACGTATGTGTGTGTATGGCAAAATGATTTCCGGAAAAATGTTTAAAGACAGACGTAGTAAAACTCATATTGTTAGTGACAAAACATTGATTATAACTGGAAAATCGAAAAATTAGGGATGATTCTAAGAGAATTTCTTAAAAACAACAAGGCCAGCTGCTGTAGCAAGAGAGAGTCTTTAGGCAGTCTTGTTTCTTTAGCTAATTATTATTTTTGTAAACTTCAGCTGTCAGTGGATATGTGAAAACAAAAATCCTTTGAACTGCGATTACCTTCAATTCATCTTCATCATTTGCATGTTTAGATCAAAATATCTTAATCGATAATTATAAACGCACCACTACCCCTTTTATATATGTACTTAGCAACATGTTTTAGAACCGTCATTTTAAATAAATAAAATAGATTGTATTTTTGTTAAATAATAAAAATTTCCTCTTAATTAAAATGAATTTGTCGTCCTTAAAAGGACGTTTTGTTTCATTGGAGTGTGTATAACATAAATATTTTTTTTTCTTCCATTCTCGTATAATTTAAGCCTTCTTTTCAGTCTTTTTGGGCAAAAGTACAGCCTGGATGTTTGGCAAAACACCACCTTGAGCAATGGTTACTCCAGACAATAATTTATTCAATTCGTCGTCATTACGAATAGCCAATTGCAAATGACGGGGAATAATTCTGGTCTTCTTGTTGTCACGAGCAGCATTGCCAGCCAACTCAAGAACTTCAGCAGCCAAATATTCCATAACGGCAGCTAAATACACTGGAGCTCCAGCACCAACACGTTCAGCATAATTGCCTTTACGCAATAGACGATGAATACGGCCAACAGGAAATTGTAAACCAGCACGGCTTGAACGGGTCTTTGCCTTGCCCTTAACTTTGCCACCTTTACCACGACCAGACATTTTTATTTAATTACTTACTAGCCAAACCCGGCGCGCGTTGCTACGCCCCTTAATGAATCGAAATGCATTCTGAATTTTAATTGAATATCAAGTGCAAAAATCTAAAAATTATAATTTTTTTATGGGCGTGGCATTGCCCACTTTTCTAGTCACGAAATTGTAAAGTCATAACAGCTCAATATGTGTGCAAAGTTTCAGAAGAATCGGACCAGTGCAAGTACCTCAAAATTAAAATTGTTTTTATGGGCGTGGCCCTGCCCACTTTTCTAATCACGAAATTGTAAAGTCATAACAGCTTAATATGTGTGCAAAGTTTCAGAATAATCGGTCAAGTGCAAGTACCTCAAAATGATACCTTTTTTTTATAGGCGTGGCACTGCCCACTTTTCTAATCACGAAATTATTTAGTCATGACAGCTCAATATGTGTGCAAAGTTTCAGAAAAATCGGTCTGGTGCAAGTACCTCAAAATTGTAGCCTTTTTTTATGGGCGTGGCCCCGCCCACTTTTTTAATCACAAAATTATAAAGACACGACAGCGTAATATGTGTGCAAAGTTTCAGAAAAATCGGTCCAGTGCAAGTACCTCAAAATTAAAACTTTTTTAGGGGCGTGGCCCCGCCCACTTTTCTTATCACGAAATTATTTAGTCATGACAGCTCGATATGTGTGCAAAAATTCAGAAAAATCGGTCAAGTGCAAGTAGCTAAAACTGATAACTAATTTTTTATGGGCGTGGCCCCGCCCACTTTTTTTCACCCATAAACACTCCCCGGTATGTGTACAACAACTTACCAAAGTTTGAGCCCGATCGGTTTTGCAGTTTCGGAGTCTATAGCTAACACACACACACACACAGAGTTTCACTTTTATATATATAGATTACTTTTTCAACTTTGTTTAACAAAACACTTCAGCTAGGCTTCTAATTTTTTGCAAACATATAAAAAACAAAGCTGCTAACAAAACAAGCCATAAATGATTAAAATCTGTTAGCAAATTTTGATTTTATTCACAAAAGTCGACAAATTTTAATTAATTTAAGAATTTCATAAAACGCAATATTTGTATGGGAGCCCCCCTAAGGGATGGTGATAAAGGGAAAGTATAATTTAAGAAAATGTTAAGAACAAAAAACAATGAAGGTCGGTCATACATTTTATCCCCCTAGTAGTGAATCCTAGGCCTTAGAAACAAATGTTGGGAATGAAAAATAAAGTTGCGCTGGTCATACATTTGGCCCGTTTAGGGGTATCTCAGGCGCTGCAGGTGCAAAATTTAAGGCTAGGGTTAAATTAGTGACATGTAGCAAAACTGCTTTTAAGCTACTTTTGGAACAATCAATGAATAAGCGCCAATCTCCAGGATTACATTCATTTTGCATTGTACAACGGTATTTGGCATGGTTCTTGGAATTAAAAATTAAAACATAGTATTTTTGAATTACCTGTGATTTCAAGTTATTGGCAATAAAATCTACACCTGGAAACGGTAGAAATATTATTCGTCCTGGCTTTTTTTTTACAAAACATGCGACTAGTACTTTGATTAAAACAATTACAGTATAAATAAGAGTTCCTCAACCCCTTCACTGTCATATGGAAAGTGCTTGCGAAAGTGATTAGTGAATTTTAAAGCCTCTGACAGTCTTGTATCTAAACAGTTATATTGAAATATCTAAGATGGGGCCGTGTAAAAAGTTTAATTACTTTTGTTATGTGTGTGGGAAATATAAAAATATACCAAGTCGCCGTAAAATCACTACTGAAACAAGTACCTTGTATGAATCATATTTTTCTTTAAGTGTTATATATGGTAAGAGTTGGACACCATCAATAGTGTGTACACACTGCATTTACCATTTAAATAAGCGGGGAAAAAATGGAGATGCCATGCCATTTGGTGTTCCAATGATTTGAAGAGATCCCATAGTTCATGTTGAAGATGAGTGTTATGCGTGCATAAATTATACAGCGGGTATAAACAGAAGAAAAATGACTTATATGTCTTATACTGAAACAGCATATGCTCGATTTCCGCTGCCACATTCTGATGAAATTACTGTTCCGGGTAGCCATATACCAACAGAACATATTCCCTCAATAATTCATTCTGTTGAAGCGGATAGACCAGCTACTTCAATGTATCAACCGTCATGCATCACGGTTCCATGCAGTCACAATGAAATCACGCAAGATCGTCTGGATATAATGGTACGGCGTCTAAAATTATCTCAAAGACAGAGCATTCTCTTGGCAAAAGAGTTAAAACGAGCTAATATTTTAGCACCAGGTGTACAAACATACGGGGCTATCAATCGCCATAGACGATTTACGACTTTTTTTAAATCTATTGAGAATAATTCTATTGCGTATTGTACTGACATCCTCTTAATTAAAATGAATTTGTCGTCCTTAAAAGGACGTTTTGTTTCATTGGAGTGTGTATAACATAAATATTTTTTTTTCTTCCATTCTCGTATAATTTAAGCCTTCTTTTCAGTCTTTTTGGGCAAAAGTACAGCCTGGATGTTTGGCAAAACACCACCTTGAGCAATGGTTACTCCAGACAATAATTTATTCAATTCTTCATCATTACGAATAGCCAATTGCAAATGACGGGGAATAATTCTGGTCTTCTTGTTGTCACGAGCAGCATTGCCAGCCAACTCAAGAACTTCAGCAGCCAAATATTCCATAACGGCAGCTAAATACACTGGAGCTCCAGCACCAACACGTTCAGCATAATTGCCTTTACGCAATAGACGATGAATACGACCAACAGGAAATTGTAAGCCAGCACGGCTTGAACGAGTCTTTGCCTTGCCCTTAACTTTGCCACCTTTACCACGTCCAGACATTTTTACTTAATTACTTATTACTTTTTCAACTTTGTTTAACAAAACACTTCACTAGAGCACTGAATGCACACAACTAATATCGTTCGTACTAGATTGATTGATTGATTGATATTTTATTAATTCCCATTAAATTCATTACATAAAATTTAGTTTCTTAATCTAGAAAGCTAATACATTTCTACTGTTTTCCTTACATACTAACATATTTTTCAAGGACTTTACTATTACACATATATTATAGCTTAGCTACGTCATTCTTACATTAATCTACTTGGCTCTTGCTTTAAATTCCCCAAAAAAGGGATCAAAAAGGGGATTCTCTCATATTATAAAAACTTATGAACTAGAACTTATTTATATAACTTAAGTTAAAAAGCTTACAAACTACTTAAAGGTAACTTATGCTAAGGATAGAAGGAAATATACACAATGGAAAAGGCAATAGTCTACTGAGCAGTGTTATACACAGAGTCACTTATATCTAGCGTGCGAATTCTCCTATGATAGAACATGAGATCTGCACCCTCATAAAGGAAACCAGCTCCTCTAAGGGTTAAAAGGTCCACAGGGGACAAATATCTATTCATTTGGACAATTTCAATAGAATCTATTCTATCAAAGCATTCCCTGACAATACTGTTCCCCAAGGAACGTGCACCCTCTAAAAACTTTATTGCCATCTCAATCATGCAAACATCTATTCTACTAAAGTTTATACTCCTATAAACCGACATACACGATGGTCTACGTACAGTCCCATCCGCCCCCAACCGAGATCTTAGGCCCAGACAACTAACTAAAACACCCCTCTCCCATCTTCTAAGCCTCTCCATTTGGAAGGAAGAAATTCCAAACCAAGATGGAAAAGCATAGGAGATGATAGGTCGAATTACCTGACGATACAAGAGAAGGCGTATTCTCCTATCGAGACCACCTCTACGCTTCAATATGCCTTGATACGCACAAAAAATTCTCTTCGCCCCAACCAATTTATTGTCAATGTGACGATAGAATTCAAAATTCTCGTGAAAAGTAACCCCTAAATACTTCATCCTATCAGAGATTCCTATCATTTCGTTCCCTATCATTAAACAAGGTATATACTTCCTACAGTTAGGGTAAATATATTTACGCCTCCCTTTTATCATCACTGCCACAGTCTTCTGTAGGTTCAAATTAAGTCTCCATTTAGAAAAATAGTCCGATAGTATACATAGGTACCCATTAAGTCTATTGTTAATAACCCTAGCACTAGCGCCTGAAGCGGCAATAAGAATGTCATCCGCGTAAATTAAAATCAAAACACCATCAGGTGGTTGTGGTATATCAGCCACAAAAATATTGTAAAGCACAGGGCCAAGTAATGAGCCCTGTGGAACACCAGCGGAAATGGTTCCCTTATCCGATAAAACGTCTCCTACTCTAACCCTGTAAGTACGATCACGCAGAAAACTGGCCACCATACGGCTAACGTCCGTTTCGAATCCCTTGTTCATGAGTTTATATACTATTCCATCCTGCCAAACAGTGTCGAAGGCTTTAGAAAAGTCCAAGCTCACAGCAATTGTCGGGCATCTTCTGTTCAGACCCTTAGCAACGTAGTCTGAAAACACCATCAACGCGTGCGATGTAGAAAGCTCGCTCCTAAATCCAAACTGAAAGTCTCTTAATACATTCCCGTCAAGAATCCTGTCATTAATCCTCGCCAGTATGAAATACTCCAACAATTTACCAAATGCCGATAGCAAAGAAATCGGCCTATATCCCTGACTCTGTCCAGGGTCAGACCCTGGCTTTAGAATAGGTATTACCAAGGCCTCCTTCCATGCCTTAGGAAAGTAACCTATATTAAGGCAATGGTTAATCAAAACTGACAAGAATCCCCATGTAAAAGTATCAGTCTTTTTAAGTACAAAGTCCGGTACACCATCTACCCCACAAGATCGCTTATTAGATCTTCTTTTCAACGCGCCCCCCACAGTCGTGGCACTAACAAATCCCAGTCCAGCAGTTCCCATGTCTGCAGTAAGTCCCTCCCCAAATGTAGTCAATGGTATTGACCCGCGCAGTGTCGACACCATCTCCCTAACTGTCATAGAAAAAGCGCCGGTGTTCGCATCCCGGCCAGGCAGAGTCACTTGCAAAAGTTCGCTCGCCAGCAGATTCGCCTTTCCAGAGTCATCCGAAACTGTCGTTCCCTCAGGACCTATCAAATTCAGAATTTCACGGCGGACATTTAGTCCAGCAGCAGATTTTACCTTCCCATATGTCTTATTATCAACACGAATATCGCTAAGAAATTTTGTAAATGAATCACGTTCAAAAATTGAAATTGCACCCTGTATTATTCTATCAAAGTTACGTATCTCCGCCCTCAATATATTGCACCTGCCCCGATCCTCACATCTTCGCAGACAACGCCTAAGTCTTTTCTTCTGTCCAATAAGGTTAATTATATCCGGTGGAAGTTTGCGCAAACCCTTTCCACCAGCTGGTACCCTAGGTATCGACCTATTCATAGCATCTAAAAAGCCCATGTTCATTGCCTTAATACAGTCGTCAATTTCGCCCTCAGAGACATTACGGTCAATTGGTAACCCACACTCAGAAAGATTCCCTGACAAAATACTCCTAAATCTACGTACATTCATCCGATCATAGTCATACCGTGTAGGTCGCTCACGTATCACACAGTCAGAAGCAAAAAATACCATCTGGATAGCCCTGTGATCCGATTCGTAATCCAGTGTCCTAAGCCCATCCTCCGTCGTTGGCACAATGTCCACAGACGTCATAAAAATATCGATGAAGGACGATATCCCCGCATTTACCCTAGTCGGTCCCTCAGTCCTCCGAATGTCCAGATCAGTACACATGAGCAGAAATTCACGAAGATTACGTCCACTCGCATTCATAATAGTATCCCCCCAATACGGGTGTCTAGCATTCAAATCACCACCAATAACTACACTGCCATTTCTGATAAGACCCTGAATTGAGACAAAGTCAGAATCAGCAAAGACAGTGCTTGGGCGAAGATACATCGAAATAAAGGTGATGAAATCCCCATTAGTTCTCCGTATTCTAACTGCCGTATTCTCAATATTTCCCGTATCAAGGACAATCTCCTCAGAAAGCAATGTGTTCCTAACAAGGACAGCCGTACCTCCTCCACGTCCGTTTTGTCGATCTCGTCTAAATACGTTATACCCATCAATATTAAACCTGTGGCGTGGACCTAGACGGTGCTCAGCCAACAGTAATATATCCGGTCTATGCTGTGTTAAAAATAAATTCAAATAATGTCTCCTGTGTTTAGAGACGATTGAATTAACATTAATAAAAATTGTCTTCAGTAATCTATCCATGATGTCCCAATGTCATTAACATACCAAGAAGAGCCCTTGATTTGTCCTCGTCATTACTCAATTCCCTATATTCCCTAGCAAATTTACCTATTTTACCCAAACACTGTAGTAATTCACCCCCAAAGAAGCGTCCACAATCACGGTTTATGGTCTCATATTGAGCCATGGCTGACCTCAATGAAATATCATCCCCCTGAGACCTTACCGGTCCTGACCCTTGTGCAACCTTTGATGTTGTCAGTTGTCGATCGGTAGTAAAAGCAGCCCCAGCTGCTGCCGCATATGAGACTCCATTCTTCAACCCACTCCCATTCGATGCTACAATACGGGTACGAGAACCGCCCCCATGTGATTTTTTCTCCTCCAATTTACGGAGGAGCTCAATTCTCCGCGGACACTCTTTCGAGCTAGCCGCATGGCCTTCAACACTGCAATTAATGAATCTTACTGGCAAACCAACCCTCTTAGACACCTGTCCTGTAGCCGGATTAGTTACCAATGTCTCCGCGTTATTCTCCCCCCTTGGTGGTACATTACACTTGCCTGGGCCATGAGACCCTCCGCACTTTACACACCTATAAGGCATTCGACCGATACATGACCGAAACGCTGACAATTGTAACACTGTGTTACACCCTTTCGAATAAATTTCCTAATATATACCCTACAACGTAAAATATACCTAATTTTGTAAAATTTCTCAATGTCAGAATCCCTAGTCATTCTAACAATCCATTTGTCGTTCCCCAGTTTAGATAGACCAATTATATTGACGTTTGTCTGTAGGTCATTCAAATTCTCCAAAATTTCCACAGACTCGAAAGAATGTGGAAGTCCCTCTATCACAGCGACAAATGGTCGTAAACCCTTAGGCGTGTACGTATAAAAGTTTACCTTCTGTTCCTCTAGCAAGCCCTTAACTTTATCAAAGTCCTCAAGGGTACAGACTCCTATATTAGATACATTACTACCTAAAATCTTAACATTATAGTTCTTATGACCTAACTTATTGTCAATAGAATCTATTACACTCTTTACGTTAATGTCGTACGTCGTTATTATCGGAACAGACTTACTCTTTTTCTCTCCTTCTCTTATAGCTGTCTTACTCCGGGATGAAACCTCAGTAATTTTTGTAGCTTTCTCCTTCTGACTAGCTTGCACTTTTTTCTTTTGGTTGTTGATGACTGGTGAATTCGGCAATCGGCTATTTCCCATATTAGTTAATTTCTTAGCACTATTGGCTGATTTTTCGGCTATTTTGTTAACAGGCTGTTTGGCATTTTCCTCTTCAACCTGCATATCATCCTCGCTTGAGAAACTTTCGTTTTCATTGTCTCTATCTTGCAACCGCATCAACAGATCCTCGACAGTTTTCCTTAGCTTTGCATTCTCTTCTTCAATATAGTTGAACTTTTTAGTCATCAGTTCGAACTCGCTATCTTTTTTGCAAATTACTCGTCGAAGCTCTTCGACGGTGGCTCCGACTCTAGGCCGTTTCTTATTTGGGTTAAGAGTTTCATCTTCCTCCATATTTCCCTCTTACACTTATCAGAGTAAACTTGTTGAAATTTAATTCAGTTTTCGACACTCTCAGGTAGAATATTTTCACACCGTCGCTTTAATTACCGCACAGGTAAATTCCAGGTACTGCACCTTTTTTTCTGAATTTCCCGCAAATACACTTCAGTATTGCCTGGGAATTCACGTTTTTTCTTGATGTCTTGGGATTTTCTTCCAAGAATAATTTAATTTTCAATTTTTTTATGCTTTTTCGTTTTAAAATTTTTCCGTAATGAACTGCACACTTCAACACTTCACACTTCAATCATAATGCAATATCGTTCGTACTAGCGTGAATCTGGTATTTATAGTTTTTTTGAGGCTGAGCAACAAACGTTGGGGTTGATTTTGATTATGAGGCCAAGTAGATACACACAATGGTTCGGTCGTGCCAAAAAAGGTATATAAGACGAACATTCGTCGTTGAAAATGAAAATTTGTGAACAGTGTTAAAAGTGTTTGTGAAGTGGAAAGAAGCAATTAACTAACAAAAATTAAATTGTGAAAAATGGCTCCTAAAACTAGTGGTAAAGCAGCAAAGAAGGCCGGTAAAGCCCAAAAGAATATTACGAAGAGCGACAAGACCAGGAAGCGTAAACGCAAGGAAAGTTACGCTATCTACATTTACAAAGTATTGAAGCAAGTACATCCTGATACTGGCATTTCTTCAAAGGCCATGAGTATCATGAATAGTTTTGTTAATGATATTTTCGAACGTATTGCCGCTGAAGCATCTCGTTTGGCTCAATACAACAAACGTTCAACCATCACCAGTCGGGAAATTCAAACTGCTGTCCGTCTATTGTTGCCCGGTGAATTGGCCAAGCACGCTGTCAGTGAAGGCACAAAGGCTGTTACTAAATACACCAGCTCCAAGTAAATTTTATTTACACTCGGATATCGTCGGTCGTATGATTTATTTGTTATTTTTCGTACCAAAAGGTCCTTTTCAGGGCCACAAATTGCATTTAAACCAAAAAGATTTGAAATTTCTTCAAACGCGCAGCGCACATTAAAAGTTGATAAGATCTCATTTCACTAGATGAAATGTAATTTGTATGTTTTTTTTTTCAATTAAAATTAAGTAACTGAATAAAAAGATCGGATCATGGTTTGAAAAAAAAAAAAAAACAACGAATCCAAAATCTAGACATGAAATTTGTTGGAGTAGGTAATTTGGGTAAGTGAGGTTAGGAGTTTGTACGAAAATGAATTCATTTCAAATTTTTTTTTTAAAACTACTAAAAGTTTCTTTGCTTTAGGATTTGTTGTGGTGAGACACAGGGTTGTCAGATATATTTTGCCAAAGCCTCTTTTTTTTATTAGTTTTTGACAATAAAATATTTATTTGTATAATTATTAAAATATTTTTTATAAATCGCTGAAGGTAATTTTTATTTAAAACAAATTAAAAATGACCAGTAAACAAAAAAAGTAACAATGTTTGCTATAAAATAGTTAAAAGTGGTGGTACGTAAACAAGCAGGAACAGAATTTTTGTGGTTAGTATTAAACTAATATTGTACACTAGCATATTACGCGCTACTGCGATAGCGCGCGCTGTTACTATTTATTGAAAACGCAATGTTTTTTTGTTACTAAATATTTGTTCGTTAAATTTAGGAAAACTTGTTTTCTGGCTTATTTTATTTAGAGAAACAAAAGTACAGTCGAATAAATATATTTAGGGGATACATTTTCTATCTCAACCAAGATCAATGCTACTGAGTTTCAAAATTTTGGTTTTAAAATACAGAAGATGAAAAACTACTATAAAAATAATAAATGTAACATTTTGTCTTTCACTAAAATCTTCACTAAATTTTATGGTTAAAGAAAGTCCATCTAAATGAGAAAAAGACAAAAAAAAATTTTTTTATATTATTTTTTTATTTTAAATATTATTTATATTTTAATTATTTTTTTAAATTTTTTTTAAAAATTTTTTTTTTTTAATTTTTATTTTAATTTTTTTTTTGTAATTTTTTCTATTTTTTTTATTTGTTTTTATTTTTAATATATATTTTTTTGTAATTTTTTTTTGTATGTTTTTTACATGTATGTACGTATTTTACATGAGATGAATGTTATTGCATGACTACACGTTGTGAAGGGTATATAAGATTCGGCACGGCCGAATATAGCACTGTTACTTGTTTTTAATATTTTTGTAAATTATAATATTTTAGATGTATATGGAAAAAAATATGGATGAAAAAGAAATTATAAGTGCAATGTTCAGTGTTAGTGTGTGTGTGTCTTTTAGTTTTGCTTTGTTAAGTTACATCTAACCCTCGTAACACGTCCAAATCTGAAAATAAAAAGAGAAATGTTTAAAAAAATGTGAAAAGTTAGAGAATAAAATATACTTATCTTATCTAGGGCACAAGTTGGAGCGTTGAGTAAATGTCTAATAGGTCTGTAAAGTGGCAGCCATAACACTTGACCCAATTTAAAAAGCTCTTTGAATTGTAGGAAAATTAGGCTTCATAATCGTAGAAAATACAAAAAGTACCATAAAAATTCAAAAAAGTATCATTTTGGACGCCTGAAATATTTTCAGTCTGACCACGGATCAATAGTCCCTTATTTCACAATTCTGGCTTCATAATCGTAGAAAATACAAAAAGTGCTATAAAAATTCAAAAAAGTACCATTTTGGACGCCTAAAATATTTTCAGTCTGACCACGGATCAATAGTCCCTTATTTCACAATTCTGGCTTCATAATCGTAGAAAATACAAAAAGTACCATAAAAATTCAAAAAAGTACCATTTTGGAGGCCTGAAATATTTTCAGTCTGACCACGGATCAATAGTCTCTTATTTCACAATTCTGGCTTCATAATCGTAGAAAGTACAAAAAGTACCATAAAAAATTCAAAAAAGTACCATTTTGGTCGCCTGAAAAATTAGAAAATGAGGTAAGATAGGGGACTGTACTGGCTACATTTCTTTAGACCACGTTTCTTTCAATATACTTTTTCCTAGAACAACTTTTTAAAAAAACTAATTGTATGAAAGTCACTCAAATCACTTTATGGTCAATTGGGTCAAAATAAAGAGATGTGCCAAAAATTGGAAAATGAGATATGATAGTGGAACGTACTGGTTACATTTCCTAATTTTCAGTTTCTTCAAATATACTTTTTTCTAGAACAACTTTAAAAAAAAAAAACTAATTGTATGAAAGTCACTCAAATCACTTAATGGTCAATTGGGTCCAAATAAAGAGATGTGCCAAAAATTGGAAAACGAGGTATGATAGAGAATGGTACTGGCTACATTTCCTCATACCACGTTTCTTTTAATATACTTATTTCAGATCAACTTTTTAAAAAAACTAATTGTATAAAGGTCACCGAAATCACTTTATGGTCAATTGGGTCAAAATAAAGAGATGTGCTAAAAATTAGAAAATGAGGTATGATAGGGGAACGTACTGGTTACATTTTCTCATTTTCAGTTTCTTCAAATATACTTTTTTCTAGAACAACTTTTTAAAAAAACTAATTGTATGAAAGTCACTCAAATCACTTTATGGTAAATTGGGTCCAAATAAAGAGATGTACCAAAAATTGGAAAATGAAGTATGATAGAGGATGGTACTGGCTACATTTCCTCATACCACGTTTCTTTCAATATACTTTTTTCTAGAACAACTTTTAAAAAGAAACTAATTGTATGAAAGTCACTCAAATCACTATTTGGTCAATTGGGTCAAAATAAAGAGATGTGCCAAAATTTGGAAAATGAGGTATGATAGGGGAACGTACTGGTTACATTTCCTAATTTTCAGTTTCTTCAAATATACGTTTTTCTAGAACAACTTAAAAAAAAAACTAATTGTATGAAAGTCACTCAAATCACTTTATGGCCAATTGGGTCCAAATAAAAAGATGTACCAAAAATTGGAAAATAAGGTATGATAGAGGATGGTACTGTCTACATTTCCTCATACCACGTTTCTTTCAATATACTTTTTTGTAGAACAACTTTTAAAAAAAAACTAATTGTATGAAAGTCACTCAAAACACTATTTGCTCAATTGGGTCAAAATAAAGAAATGTCCAAAAAATTGGAAAATGAGGTATGATAGTGAAACGTACTGGTTACATTTCCTAATTTTCAGTTTCCTCAAATATACTTTTTTCTAGAACAACTTTTTAAAAAAACTAATTGTATGAAAGTCACTCAAATCACTTTATGGTCAATTGGGTCCAAATAAAAAGATGTACCAAAAATTGGAAAATAAGGTATGATAGACGATGGTACCGGCTACATTTCCTCATACCACGTTTCTTTCGATATGCTTTTTTCTAGAACAACTTTTAAAAAAACTAATTGTATGAAAGTCACTCAAATCACTTTATGGTCAATTAGGTCCAAATAAAGAGATGTGCTAAAGATTGGAAAACATACCACGTTTCTTTCAATATACTTTTTTCTAGAACAACTTTAAAAAAAAACTAATTGTATGAAGGTCACCGAAATCATTTTATGGTCAATTGGGTCAAAAGAAAGAGATGTGCTAAAAATTAGAAAATGACGCATACGTCGTACGTACGTACTGGAACGTACTGGTTACATTTCCTAATTTTCAGTTTCATCAAATATACTTTTTTTTAGAACAACTTTAAAAAAAAACTAATTGTATGAAAGTCACTCAAATCACTATTTGGTCAATTGGGTCGAACTAAAGAAATGTGCCAAAATTTGGAAAATGAGGTATGATAGGGGAACGTACTGGTTACATTTCCTCATTTTCAGTTTCTTCAAATATACTTTTTTCTAGAGCAACTTTTTAAAAAAACTAATTGTATGAAGGTCACTCAAATCACTTCATGGTCAATTGGGTCAAAATAAAGAGTTGTACGAAAAGTTGGAAAATGAGGTATGAGAAAGGATGGTACTGGCTACATTTCCTCTTACCACGTTTCTTTCAATATACTTTTTTCTATAACAACTTTTTAAAAAAACTAATTGTATGAATGTCACTCAAATCACTTTATGATCAATTGGGTAAAAATAAAGAGATGTGCCAAAAATTGGAAAATGAGGTATGATAGTGGAACGTACTGGTTACATTTCCTAATTTTCAGTTTCTGTAAATATACTTTTTTCTAGAACAACTTTTAAAAAAAACTAATTGTATGAAAGTCACTCAAATCACTTTATGGTCAATTGGGTCCAAATAAAGAGATGTGCCAAAAATTGGAAAACGAGGTATGATAGAGAATGGTACTGGCTACTGTTCCTCATACCACGTTTCTTTCAATATACTGTTTTCTAAAACAACTTTAAAAAAAAAACTAATTGTATGAAGGTCACTCAAATCACTATTTGGTCAATTGGGTCAAACTAAAGGGATGCGCCAAAAATTGGAAAATGAGGTATGATAGGGGAACGTACTGGCTACATTTCCTCATACCACGTTTCTTTTAACATACTTTTTTCTAGAACAACTTTTTAAAAAAACTAATTGTATGAAAGTCACTCAAATCACTATTTGGTCAATTAGTTCAAAATAAAGAGATGTGCCAAAATTTGGAAGACGAGGTATGATAGGGGAACGTACTCGTTACATTTCCTCATTTTCAAATTCTTCAAATATACTTTTTTCTAGAACAACTTTTTAAAAAAATTAATTGTATGAAAGTCACTCAAATCACTATTTGGTCAATTGGGTCAAACTAAAGAAATGTGC
This sequence comes from Phyto melanocephala, assembly GCA_941918925.1. Taxonomy (NCBI): domain Eukaryota; kingdom Metazoa; phylum Arthropoda; class Insecta; order Diptera; family Rhinophoridae; genus Phyto; species Phyto melanocephala. The sequence goes on along the minus strand of OW799234.1, from coordinate 22,900,743 downwards.
CAAAATTTGGAAAATGAGGTATGATAGGGGAACGTACTGGCTACATTTCCTCATACCACGTTTCTTTTAATATACTTTGTTCTAGAACAACTTTTAAAAAAAACTAATTGTATGAAAGTCACTCAAATCACTATTTGGTCAATCGGGTCAAAATAAAGAGATGTGCCAAAATTTGGAAAACGAGGTATGATAGGGGAACGTACTGGTTACATTTGCTCATTTTCAAATTCTTCAAATATACTTTTTTCATTTCCTCTTACCACGTTTCTTTCAATATACTTTTTTCTAGAACAACTTTTTAAAAAAACTAATTGTATGAATGTCACTCAAATCACTTTATGGTCAATTGGGTCAAAATAAAGAGATGTGCCAAAAATTGGAAAATGAGGTATGATAGTGGAACGTACTGGTTACATTTCCTAATTTTCAGTTTCTTCATATATACTTTTTTCTAGAACAACTTTAAAAAAAAACTAATTGTATGAATGTCACTCATATCACTATTTGGTCAATTAGTTCAAAATAAAGAGATGTGCCAAAATTTGGAAGACGAGGTATGATAGGGGAACGTACTCGTTACATTTCCTCATTTTCAAATTCTTCAAATATACTTTTTTCTAGAACAACTTTTTAAAAAAATTAATTGTATGAAAGTCACTCAAATCACTATTTGGTCAATTGGGTCAAACTAAAGAAATGTGGCAAAATTTGGAAAATGAGGTATGATAGGGGAACGTACTGGCTACATTCCCTCATACCACGTTTCTTTTAATATACTTTTTTTCTAGAACAACTTTTTAAAAAAACTAATTGTATGAAAGTCACTCAAATCACTATTTGGTCAATCGGGTCAAAATAAAGAGATGTGCCAAAATTTGGAAAACGAGGTATGATAGGGGAACGTACTGGTTACATTTCCTCATTTTCAAATTCTTCAAATATACTTTTTTCTAGAACAACTTTTAAAAAAAATTAATTGTATGAAAGTCACTCAAATCACTATTTGGTCAATTGGGTCAAACTAAAGAAATGTGCCAAAATTTGGAAAATGAGGTATGATAGGGGAACGTACTGGTTACATTTCCTCATTTTCAAATTCTTCAAATATACTTTTTTCTAGAACAACTTTTAAAAAAAATTAATTGTATGAAAGTCACTCAAATCACTATTTGGTCAATTGGGTCAAAATAAAGAGATGTGCCAAAATTTGGAAAACGAGGTATGATAGGGGAACGTACTGGTTACATTTCCTAATTTTCAGTTTCTTCAAATATACTTTTTTCTAGAACAACTTTAAAAAAAACTAATTTTATGAAAGTCACTCAAATCACTATTTGGTCAATTGGGTCAAACTAAGGTTAGGTTAGGTTAGGTTGAAAAGGAGGGGTATAAAAGCCCAAACCCATGACAGGTATACACCTATGCCCAGTTGGCATGTTGTGCGCTCCATGTGGAAAACGGAATTCCCAAACAAAAAACCATAAACATAATTTCCCATAAATATCGGACTAGTCCAAGAAACCAGTCCCCTCAATGTAACGCCTTATGGATCTCCAGTTCGAGTTCCCCAGGTATTCCAAGTTCGGCATATTATCTACTGTAAAATTTTCGCGTCTAATATGCCCAAACGCAGGACAATGACAGAGGTAGTGTACCAGGGTCTCATCCTCTTCCTCACAAGCTCTACATGTCGTCTCCTCAGATAATCCCATGCGTGCTAAATGAGTTCTCAACTCCGTATGACCTGTAATTACACCGGTTAATTTCCTAAGTGTAGGTCTACTTAGTCTCAAAATCTCCTTTGACTTCCCAAGATTTGGGTCACCCCAGAGTGTTCTTGTCACCTTACCGACATCAGTGCTTTGCCATTTTCTGACATGTTCTTCCATTGCCCAACGTTTAAGTTCATCCTTAAATCGTTTAAGGGGTTTGGCGTTCTCCAAAGTTATAGTACTCAAAAGAGCTCCCATTTTGGATAATTTGTCGGCTTTCTCGTTTCCGATCAGCCCGTGATGGCTTGGTATCCATATTATCTCCAGATGTTCACAATTTGCATATGAGTTTATCTCACTCTTGCATTGCAAAACGTTCCGGGATTCAACTTTCTCCTTTCTCAATGTCTTAATCACTGATTGGCTATCCGTAAAGATACGAATCGGAGTTTCGCTATTCGTTTCCTTTATCCATTTAATTCCTTCCGTAATCGCCATGATCTCAGCCTGAAAAATAGTGTTGTGATCTGGTAGACGGAAGTATTTGCCTCTATTTCGGCTTATGTCGTATAAGCCCATTCCAGTTTGGTCACCAATCTTTGAACCGTCTGTATAAAGATCGATTCCGTGGGTGTTTCCCATCCTGATTATCTCATCCCATTCTCCCTCTTCCGGTATAATGGTGATGCAGTTAATATTCTCATATCTCATCGGGATTTTATCACATGTTAATTCTGTAATATTTCCTATCGGTAAGATATCCGTTATTCTTTGGTATCTGGTCTTATGTTCTCTTATAAGCCACTCATCTATTGCCATTAATCTTGTGGCAGCTAAGGCCGCTTCATATTTTACCTGTATCTCAATAGGCCAAATGGATAATATATTCTCAATGGCCATTGTCGATGTGGTCCTCATGGCGCCGCAAATACTAATGCAGCACTGTCTCTGAATCTTTTGAAGAGGTTTTATATTCACCTTCTTCTCTAAGGATGTCCACCATACTAACGAAGCGTACGTAATTGTAGGCCGCAGTACACTCGTATATAGCCAATGTGTCATCCTTGGGCTTAAGCCTCATTTTGAGCCAATCACTCTTCTGCAGAGGGCCCATATTCTTTGAGCTCTCTCCACTTTACATTGAATGTGGTCCTTCCAGGATAGTCTCCAATCAAGTACTATTCCTAGGTATTTGACCTTTTTATCAATCTTAATTGTCTTATTCCGAAAGATGGGATAGCTATGCACCGGTATCTTCCTCTTTCTCGTAAACAAACAGATTTCAGTCTTTTCCGGGTTGACATTGAGCCCTCGCTCCTTCGCCCAGTTATATGATATATTCAAAGCCTCCATTGCTCTCATACATAAAGAATTTGGATTCGTCCCCCTGATCAGTATCGCAACATCATCTGCGTAACAGATAGGCTTGAATCCCTCGTTCGATAGAATCCTCAGTAGACTATGTATGGTAGTTACCCATATTAATGGAGATAAAATACCTCCCTGCGGGGTTCCTCGACATACTTTGTCCCTTCTTCTTACTCCATTTGCCTCACAATTTATCCATCTGTTCCTTAACATATTGCTAATCCATGCAATTAAGACATGGCTTAACCCTAAGTTTTCCAAGGAATCGATAAGACTCGAGGTCATTACGTTATTGAAAGCTCCTTCTATGTCTATGAATACGCCCATGGTATACACACCCAGGTCGAAGGATCTCTCTATATGATAAACAACCTCCTGAAGAGCAGTCTCAGTAGATCTGCCCTTGATATAGGCGTGTTGTCCAAATCTCATTGAATCGCCTGGTAATCGTCTTCTGACCATTCCATCGACGATACGCTCCATGGTTTTCAATAAGAATGATGTTAAGCTTATGGGTCTATAAGCTTTAGGATTTGGGTCAAACTAAAGAAATGTGCCAAAATTTGGAAAATGAGGTATGATAGGGGAACGTACTGGTTACATTTCCTCATTTTCAAATTCTTCAAATATACTTTTTTCTAGAACAACTTTTTAAAAAAATTAATTGTATGAAAGTCACTCAAATCACTTTATGGTCAATTGGGTCCAAATAAAGAGATGTGCCAAAAATTGGAAAACGAGGTATGATAGAGAATGGTACTGGCTATATTTCCTCATACCACGTTTCTTTCAATATACTTTTTTCTAGAACAACTTTTTAAAAAAACTAATTGTATGGATGTCACTCAAATCACTATTTGGTCAATTGGGTCAAAATAAAGAGATGTGCCAGAAATTGGAAAATGAGGTATGATAGTGGAACGTACTGGTTACATTCCTTAATTTTCAGTTTCTTCAAATATACTTTTTTCTAGAACAACTTTTTAAAAAAACTAATTGTATGAAGGTCACTCAAATCACTATTTGGTCAATTGGGGCAAAATAAAGAGATGTGCCAAAATTTGGAAAATAAGTTATGATAGAGGACAGTACTAGCTACATTTCCTCATACCACGTTTCCTTCAGTATACTTTTGTCTAGAACAACTTTTTCAAAAAACTATTTGTATAAAAGTCACTCAAATCACTTTATGGTCAATCGGGTCAAAATAAAGATATGTGCGAAAAATCGGAAAATTAGGTATGATAAAGGATGGTACTGGCTACATTTATTGAAACAAAGTTAGAGTTAGAGCTTTTTTATTTGGCCATAGATGCGTTATTTTTAACCATAACTCACTAAGTTTTTAGGGGTGATGTGTGTATGTGAACTATCAGAAAACATTAAAAACTCCTTTTTGTTATAAATCAAGATACGGCTTTTTATACCCTTCACACAGTGAAAAAGGGTATATATAGGTTTGTCATTCCGTGTGAAATTTCTACAATTTTTATTTCCGACCCCATAAAGTATATATTTTCTGAAAGCTTATGAATAGGGGAGTCGATTAAGCTCTGTCAGTCTGTCCGTCTGTCCGTGTGTATATTGAAATCAACTTTTTGAAGCCCCTTAGACATCGCTTGGACCCGGGTGAGGTATTAAAATATCGGAAATATTCGGGAGTAGAGCGGTATGGAAATTTGGAAACATCGGTACATAAACAACTGAGATATGAGCAAAAACCCACGACCACCTCGATTTTTTTTCACAAAAACAACATTACAACAACAACATGCATACATACATACAAACGTGTATACTGGTTAGAGTAACCGTGGCATTGAATCCCAGCTGAGCCAAAAAAATTTTTTTTTATATTTATATATTATATTTTTTTTTTAATTTTTTTTTAATTTTTTTTTATTTTTTTTAATTAATTTTTTTGTTTTTTTTTTGTTTTATATTTATTATTTATATCTTAATAATTTTTTTTTTTATTTTTTTTTTTAACATACATACGTAAATTTATAATTTTACAATGGGATGTTTTTATATATGTATGTTTTTTATATGTATGTACGTATTTCATATGGGATGAATGGTGATACAAACTACTGTTATTGCATAACTAAACTTTGTGAAGGGTATATAATATACGGCATGGCCGAATATAGCGCTCTTACTTGTTTTTTTAATAGTTTTTTATTGAGTTCATAGGGACATATTTTTATAATGAACATTTTATTAACCCCTCTTCTCCTTATAGGAACTAATAATAATAATAATAATAATATCACAATAACATTTAATGATATATTTTATATATGAAATATATATATATAATATATATATGAAATTTATCAGAAGTTTATTGAACAAAAGTTGTATATCTAATTTGATAAATTTATAAATTGATTATGAATACAAAAATAGTTTTGTATATTTATTTATTTACACATTTTATACAAATTAAAATAAAAATGTTCCAAGTTTTAAGAAAATGAATTAAATTGATCTGGCAGCCCTATTTAGAACATAATATGTATTAAACTGGGTTGCACTGTTATGCTAGAAATATGGTACTACCATGGTGTAATTACATAAGGTGATAGCGTAAAGGAGAGAAATTTTTGTCTCTCTTTTTTATGTATGGAGTTTGACAATTTCCGAAATTGAAATAATTTTTTTAAGTATGTATTTTGACATTCTCCAGAACACAAAAAAATAGTCAGCTGGGCTGGCACCGCCACCTTGTATAAGTGTACCCTGGGTACTACTTCATTAACAAGAAAAAATTCCAACAAATTAACATTTTTAAACTTTGCTCGAAAACATGGCATAAGTTTGCGAAAAGTGCGTAGTTTGCATTATAAAATTTCAATTAAACTGTTACAAACAAAAATTCGGTGCAGTTGGCGGAGCTACTAAAGAGGCTGGAGCTTGTGTTATCGCAGCCTTAATAATATATTTTATACCTACAAATTTGCTTTTGATACTCATTTACTTTTTCGTTTAGGTAAACTATGAATTTATTTTTATACCCTTCCAAGAAAAAAAGAAATTGTGACATAAAAGTGGATTTGCAGGGGTTAAACTGGTGGCGAAGTGATTAAATTAATATAAATCACTACAACATTAGCGTGTCATTGGAGATCATGTGTTGACATGAATATTTTAATGAGCTGCACGAGTTAATTTTGATTTTTACATGAACTGTATAAGATATTTTGCATGATGTTGCATTAATTTTTTAGCACATCATTTATGACGAATTGCTTCGCATTTATAATTCGCTTTGCACTACTAATTTTTCTATACTGGGTTCACAAGGGTATATGTATTCAGAAAAAATACAAAATTTAACCTAAATTTAATCACTGTCACCAGTTGAACTCCTGAAAATTAATTTTTTTATGAATAAATGGAGAATTATATTAAGCCATGTCGGGGAATGAATCGCTATTAAAATTTAGCGCAATCGCCCCATAACTTTCTGAGATATGAGCAAAAAAAGACGACGACTGCCTCTATTTTTGGCCATATTTTTACCGCCATAATTAAAATATAGGTACCTTTGCTATTATTTGTAAATATAATATGCCTCTAGAGATGTTCGTGAAAAATTTTGGGCTCTAATCGGTAAAGTTGTAGGCAAAACTTTGTTTGAAAACTATATACATATGTATGTATTCTAAAAATTTACAAACGAAAACCAATTTTTTTCAGCTTCTGGAGAACCGAAACCGTGAAAGGAATTGACTAGCGCAATATAAGGCACTACAAAAAAATTTTAATTCTTGATGGCCGCCACTACAAAATGGACAATAAATTAATATATGAGCCAAATCCGGTATTTTAAAATATAAATTCACTCCTTCACAAAATTGGTATCAAACAAAAGAGCTTGACCAGCAGAATACAGTTAATTATTAAAAAATATTAAATCCAAATGGCGTCTAAGACAAAATGAAGGAACCAATTTTTTAACTCCATCAATATGGGTATCAAATGAAAGGGCTTGACTATTAGAATACATATAACTACGTATAAATTCAAAATCTAGGATGGCGTAGTAAATAATAAAGGAAAATTGCGCATAACATGAAATATAGGTAAAGCTACGATGTGGGATTATACCTATGTATGTACATGATGATGAAGGGTATTATCAGATTCGGCACAGCCGAATATAGCACTCACTTGTTTTTTCATACTTCCAAATAATAAGGGTGACTCACCCCAAGGTACAATTTGTGCCTCACCTAAATATCGTAGCGACTTCCTTGAAATTTAAATTTAATATAAGTAGGTCTGTAGAACACATATGTATGTATGTGGCTTACGTTTTTCTTTTTAATGTAAAAAATATTTCCTATAAATAATATGTATGGCAAATAAAAATTAAAAATAAAGTCTATTTAAAATATACAGAGATCCTTAATTGTCGAAGTAATTAACGGTTTATGCTGCCTTACGGTAGTGGACGATTTTATGGCAATAAAAAAAACACAATTTGATTGAACTAGAAATTACCTATGAAAGATAATGGTACTAAATCATCCAACACGAAAACCGGAATATATATATGATAAAGAAAATTCATTACTTTTTTATTTTGTCTGGTTATAGGTATTATGATTTGCTTGATTTTCATTATTTGTCTGTTATAATTGATGTAATATTTATGTGGCTGGGGAGCCAATTTTATTTTTTTATATTTAGAATTTTAAATTTTCTTTTATATATTGCTTTACTTTAATTTTTTACATATGTATATAATTTTTAGTTGACATACATATTTATCTAACGATACATGTATTATTGGCCTTGTAGGCTTATTATGTATTGAAACCAAATAAATAAATGAAAATATAAATAAAACTTAAAATACCTAAAATACGTCTTTACATATTTTTTATTTAAAAATCTTAAAGGACATTAAAAATACATCTAACCTTAAATAATTATTAAAACACAATCAAATAAATATAAAAAAACCAGCAGAACCCGGTACCCATTGCTGGCAATATTTATGTGATCTATTTATAAAATATATTGTATACTTTTTAAGTGGAAATTAACACTTTAATAAATAATATAACATGATAAATTTATCATGTATATTAAAATTTTGTTAAATAATTGTTTTAAGGTCTAATATTGGGTGACCGGTATCTCGCGAATAAAATGAGTAATGTTGGCTTCCAAAGCGTGCATTGAAGCTTTCTTATTCCTGAAAACCTCAGACTTTACTATGATACGGTGAGACTGAAAATATTATGACGACCAAAAGGGTAATTTTTTAAATTTTTGGTAGTTTTTGTATTTTCAACATTTATGATGCTAGAATTGTAAAGTAAGTTATTACTGATTCCAAGTGAAACTTTGAATGTTATACGCGACCAAAAAGTTACCTTTTCTTTCTCTTAAAAGATACACTTTAATGGAAAAATTAATTAGAAAAACAAATTTTCATATATTAAACGAAATATTATTTTGTAATTAAAACAACCAAGAGCAATATATTCGGCTGTGCCGAATCTTTAATACCCACCACCAATTTAGTGTACATATAAAGCACAATATCTATTATTTTGTTAATCGCTATAATCTCTTTATAATAAAATATGTATCACTTGGTTAAATTTTAAGGGCCCATGTTGAAGGTGAACTTCACCTAGACGACAAATTTGTTTTCTGCATTTCATTTGACATTTCTCAATCTCAGATCCTGGAAAATTAAAAAAAAAAAACTTTTCGTTGCATGTTAATAGATAAATTAAATCGGAAGACTTAGTGTTGCTGTGTTGAATTAAAGACAAAATAGTTTAAAAACCATTTATTTCGTATAAAAAGGATAACAAAAGAAACAATAACAATAAGAATATAAAAATTCATAAAAAAGCAAAAGAAAACAATTCATTTATTTCGTATAAAAAAGACTAAAAAAATAACAAAAATAACTTAAAAATACATAAAAAGCAAAAAAAAAAAAACAATTCATTTATTTAGTAAAAAAAAGAAGAAAAAAAAACGATTTAATAATTATTGTTGGTACTCCAATGAAGGCTGTGGTTGTGTGGTATGTGGTTGGTATTGCGGTTGTGTAGGTTGCTGATGTGAAGGCTGCGGCAGTGGAGGCTGCGGTTGTGGAGTTTGCGGTTGTGGCTGGTATAAATTTTAAGAAGGCTGGTTTGCTTGATGGTGTGGTAGCGCATATTGATAAGGCAGCTGGTAAGGTGGCTAGTATGGCGGCTGTGCTGAAAAGCCATCCTGACCCCTTTTTACCTTACAGCTTATAACAATTTTCAAATGGCAATGCGGGCACTTGGTGTTCTAAAAAAAAAAAACAAATAAATAAAAAAATAGTATGCAATAGTTTTTTTAAGCTTAAGGTCTTTTTAATAATAAAATATTTGTTAATCAAACTATAAATTTATAAAAAAAACTAATATATAATAAAAAACGTTTATCCTGATGATGCTACACAAACAGGTAGCGAAATATTGATCAAATAATAAAAAAGAACAAAAAAAAATATTTATTATTAAAAAAAACCTAAAGCTTAATAAAACTATTACATACTATTAAAAAAGGTCAAAGAAACTAATAATTATTAAATAAAAAAATTAAATACGTAGTTATATAAATTATGTACTTACCATGTTCGCCGTTCTTTTTTCGACCAATTGAAATGGCGGTACACAATTTCCAGTTTGACAAAGTCTGTTTCAGAAATATTTTAAATTTGGCATCACTTGACGAGTAAGTAAGTACTAAAATGTAGGACTGCCAGACTAATTAAGCAGCCCGATTTTTTATTTTTTTATTTACTCAACCCATTAATAAAGAGGTAATTATATACATTTATTTAATTGTATTATCCAAATTACAGAGCGTTTGAATGAAATATAAGATACCATGTTACAATATTCAAAAAAAAAAAATTATAGAAAAAAAATAATCTGGTAGCCCTTGTTTAATACTTTACAAATCTTAAGCTAAGTGAAACTGTTGTGCTAAAAGTAAAGAAAGATATGTATGTATAACATTGTTGGAGGTGAGATTAAATATTTATTCATAAAAATTATTGAAGATTTTATAAAACTGATTCTCTATAAAAATTTGATTTCATAATTTATATGAATAATGCAGTTAATGTATTGTTATACTACACTTGTAATAGGTGCTTGGCTCGAAACGGCTGATAAATTAACATCAAAAAAGGTAAGTGAAGTTTTCTAATGTAGATACCAACTTTAATAAATGGTTTTATTTTCATATTTTTTTCTTGACTATCGGAAGGAGGCCCAAAGCGTGGAAAAATAATTAAAAAAAGGTTGGTATTTTAGTACCAATGAAAAAATAAAAAGACGAAGTGATTTTATTTAGGTGCAAATACTACCGTTTTAAAGTTAACGTGTCATTGGAGATCATCGGCGTTATGCGTTATTACAAACCGTGTGCTATCTAACGAGCCGCGTATTTTTTTTTCTAAGTTAGCACACAGTTTGTTATAACGCTGCAAGTGTATACATGAATATATTATTGAACTGCACTACATTCTAATTAGTACATTAAAATCATGTATATTAGGTGAAAACTGAAAATGTTATGGGTGACTTAAACAGTAATGTTACGATACTTTTTGTAGGTTCTACGTTTATGAAGCTATAATTGTGAAATAAGAGACTATAAAAAGGCACTTTTTCACATTTATGGTATTTTAGTATTTTTTTAATCTTCCACATAGTATATGTATGAAGCTAGATTTTGAAATTAGTTACTATAGATACGAGGAAACGATGAACAAGTTACTTTTTTGTATTTTTATGGTACTTTGTTTTTGTTTTATGGTTTTCTATTTTATTGTGTTTGACAGTAAATATCACCACCAGAGTACGAAAACAAACAAAAGGAAACGTTTCCAATAGTTTTGTTTCGATCATTTCAGAGAGGGAAAACAAAACGAAACAAAACCCAGGATAACGGTACATGCATTTTGTTTTGTATTGTTTTGTACTATGAGTGTAAACAAAACCAGAATCGAAAAGTACTCAGCTTCAATATGTAACATGCAAAACAATACATTACAATACTTTCTGCAAACGTTTCAAAACGTTTGCTGATTGATTTGCTCTTTACATGAAAAAAACTACATGTTTATTGCTGCTTGTTGTTGAGAATTTTTTAACATTTTACCTACCTACATTAATTTTATGATCCTAATAACGATATGAAGTCACTGACTATAGTTTGCGAATTGGTAATGGTGCATTGTTATTATGATTGCTATAATCTTTTTGTTCTGCAAACGTTTCATTCTTGTTTCGTACTCAAACGAAACATACCGTCAAAGCAAAGCCTAAGTACAAAACCCGAATTGTTTTGTTTATGCTCTTTTACATTGAAAAGTTTGTGGTTTTGTTTTGCTCGCAAACAAAACGATTCATGAAAATTGAAAAGTTTCTGACTTAGATGATTTGTACTGTGTTTCGTTTCGTTCACTGGTTTTTAGTCGTTATTCAAAATATATTGAAATCTTTTATTAATATTTATGTATTTTATTTTTGGGGTTTTAGAATGAAATGATGAAGGATCCTAAAATGATAAGTAATTTAGATATAAGTAATATTTTATTAAGCTTTTCATATTTGGAAAAATGGAAAAATAATTCAAAACAAAATGAAAAATTTTTTCAATCTGTTATAAATTCTTTAAATAAAAAGAAAAACAGATATAACAAGATCAGGACAAATTTCAAAATATGCAAACGCATATCACTTCTTGCTCAAAGAATTTTAAAAAATCAAAACGAACATTTCTTTGGAGACAAAAATCTTGCAGAAAACGATATAAATAATGAAGAAACCATATCGAAAAACAATATGAATTGCTTGGAAACTGAACATTTTCCAGTAAAACAAGCCTCTTTTTCAGATGAACATTTACTAGAAAATTAAATTTTCTTATATGAAAAAATTTTTCAAGAAAAAGAAATAAATTTTAAAGAAATTGATTTAAAAAATAATGAAAATTATTTGAAAGTGGATAATTTTTCAGTGGAACAGCATTGCTTATCAGATCTTTTATCTGATCTGGATAAACTCTTAGAAACTGAAAACATTAAGTTTATGGATTGTATTCAATCACCAAAATGTGATTGTGTCTCAAAAAGTTTGAAATTGTAAAGTCAGTTGTTGAAGGAAATGCTTTAAATGAATCACAAATTTTCTTGAGTAATACAATATTAGCAGAAAAGGAAACAAATTTTAAAGAATCTATTTCGAAAAATAATAAGCATGACGTGGAATATGAGACTTTTCCATTGGAACAGGATTGTTTATCGGCTTTGTTATCTGACCTTTATAAACAGTTAGAAACTGTAGATATTGAATATATTGATTTCATAAAATCAACAAAATGTGATAATACTTCTTTTTCAAAAAATACTCAAGAAGATGATTCAGTTATTGATAAAACTGCTATAAATGAATTACAAATTTTCTTGCGTGACGCAATTATAAAAGAAAAGCAGACAAATTTTGAAGAAATTAGTTCTAAAAGTAATGGAAATAACTTGAAACTGGAAAGTGCTTTAACGGAACAAGATTTTTTATCGCCAAAGTGTGATTTTAATACCTCGGTTACAAAACATTCTAAAAATGATTTGCAAATAACTTTAGATTCCGAGAAAATTTTTTCAGAAAACAATAACGGAGGTAGTTCGAAGTTTAAGAAAGTAAGTGATTCCAACAGAATTTGCATAAAATCAGAGTTAGAGACTTTATTTGCTAATAATACAAAAGAAATAATGAGTAATTTAGCACAAAATTTTAATTATTTTCTTAGCGACTTTAATAAAACAGTTGAAAAATTATCCAAAAGCTTTGAGTCTAGTATTAGTGAAATAAAAAGTTTTTTTCATGAAATTGAATATAACCATCAATTAGAAAAAAAAAATCAAATAAGGAAGCTTCTATAAATCCTTTATTATGCTGTACCGAACACAGTGTTAATTTATTGGAAGGTTGTGATAAAATATCAGAATTTAAAAATAAGAAAAGAGATCATACACTTGCTCCATTTGAAATAACAAAAGATACTATCAATGTTTCAGATTTTCTAAAATACAGAAAATCTCCTAACCCAAATGAAAAGTGCAATAGAAATGTGAAACGTACAATAACAAAAAGTACAAAACCAAGCAGAATATTTAAAGATAACATTAAGGATAGTACTTTTAGTGTTAACCTAAGTAGTACAAAAAAGTCTAATATAAACAAAATTACAGGAAAAAAACTTCTTGAAGATCTAATAAGAGAAGAATATTTAAAATTTAACAATGTTTGTATCTTATGTTATTACAACACTAAATATAGTGAAAAAAAAAACTCTTTAATGTATGCTTACTGCAAATTTAACGACTGTACTACTTTTCGGTTTACTGTAACTCCTCAAGGTAACGTAACTGTTTATATAACTAAGGAATTACATCATGCTGAAAAAGAAATAAGAGGTGTAAAAAGACATGTTTTAAAAAGTAAACTTAAAAGTAACAAAGCATATTTATATAGAAAACAACAAATTTTAGATGCCGCAGATGACATTGCGGAAAAGGGAAATTTTCAAAATATACAAAAATTAGAGACGTTAAAAAAATGCAAATCTAAGCAATATCATGATGAATACTATCATTCAGATCCATTTTACGCTCTTTATTTAATGCATATAGGGCCTTGTACAAATTATATACACCGACTTGTTTCACCTCTAACAGTCTACGTTTGGGACAAATTGACTTTTGAGACAATCTCAAGTAATATTAAAATATTTGAAGACTCAAAATTTACATTACATATAGATGTTTCAGATAAAAGTGTAAAACGTTTAACATGTGCAAAGAAAAGAATTTTAACATACAAAATAATTTTACGAAATTGGAAATTAAAACAAAAATTTTGCAAATTACAGAAGCAATTCTCTCTTCGCACACTTTGAAAGAAATTAGTGACTGTTTAGATTGTATAAAACTATTTCTAAAAGAGCACAAGGCAAAGTATCAGTTCAAATGGCCTTAATGTAAAAGAGTTTGCGCAGATATTAGTGCAGCCTTATATGGAGCAGTACTTAAAAGTTTCAACAATCAAACGTTACAACAGTACCTTAACACATAAATGGTGTAAATGTCATTATATTCATATTATTTGTAAAGATTTAAATGCGAAATCAGGCAGAAATAATATTTTAAGGCCTTTATTGAAATATGCCTTAATAGCGGCGTTTAGCTTTACCTCTGTTGAAGAAAGCCAACATTGGTTTAAACATATTTTTATAGTTTTGCTTACGCCATACAAGTGTTCATATTTTGAAAAGAGTTTTGAAATAGTGCACCAGTGTTTAACAGGAGCTGGTGATGAAACACTTGGCAAGGAATACAATCTTCCTGATAATGAACAAAAAGATTCATTAGAATCAATTGCATTTAATAGCCCATTTCGAAAGATGTTTCTATCAATTTATCATGAAGTTGAAATTAATATTAAAGATATTAATAAAGGACAAGTGTTAAATCAGTATCGAAATGATGAAATGTGTTTGTTTATATTAAACAAATATTGCGCTTTTCTTCCTTTGTGTACTAATATTATAGGCATTCATGTTGACCCCTTAGGGGAACATATAAGTAATGCCCCTGTTGAATTCTCCTACTGTTAGAGCAGATGTTTTTGTAAAAGTTAAGAGAATTGATTATCTCAGTTCATTAAAAGAATTGCGATACAATTATAAAATGTTTGGGCCAGTTACTGAGGAAATTGAGGATATACTTAATTCTAGCTTTAACAATTTAAAGAAAGAAGATTGTGGTAGCATTCTAATTAAAAACGAACATTCCTATATAAGTTCAACACCTATCGACAAAAAAGATGTAAGTGTTGAAATTATAGAAAAGAAACATAGTTATACGGCAACAAATTCATATAAAGAACCTGAGGAAGAATGGCAGAAGAAAGACTTTATAAAACAGAAGACTATACGTCCAAAATTAATGACGGAGTCGAAGAGCAGTAAAAAAATTTTGGGAATTAAAAAAAAACATATAAAATCTAGTATTACAAAAGAATTTAAGGAAAATTATTTTCGTTTTAAATTCGATTTATTATTTTATGAAGTCAATAATATTTCTGATCTAATTACAGGGAACAGTATTCCCTTTACTGAAACTTCGTCAAGAGCATTTTCGTTATTTGTGACTTTATTGCTAATTGTGTGAAGGTTATTATTTTTGGACTTTCGTAAAAACATAATTTAGATAATTTTTTGTTTGAATCAAATGCGTCAATATTTTTTTCAACTCGCCTCTAGTAGGATGTGTAATATATTTGTTTTTATACAAACTTGATATTTTTAAGGCATCCTTTCTTGAAAAATTCTTTTTAGCATAGTTTTCTAGTGATAATTTAAATGAACTACCCGATAAAGAATCTGTATTTAAGTTCGCGTGTGTGTGAAATTCCTTTGACCTAAGTTCAAGGCTCCAGAATTATTTTTAAATGCTGGATTGGTATTTGATGCTTCACAGAAACTTAAACATTTACGGCCGTATTCATAAAAACTAATTTTAGGTTTATAAATCGTTTTTAAGAAAATTGTATAAAATTGCATTCATAAACGATTAATAGCCTAATAAACCTTTAATAAAACATTTATAAAATCCAAATTTTTATTGTTGGATTTACCCTTCTTTAAACCGAGAATAAATTGAAACTTTGTATATTTACATCTTAAAAATTTTTGTTTAATATTTTTTTTACTTGTGAAGTTTTTTAATTATTCATATCCCGTAAGATAGTATTAAATGTATACTATAAATATAATTCGCCGAATTGGTAAGTACAATTTTTGAGAAATATAAAATTTTCTTACAAGTTATAAAATTTTACAGAGGCTTTAGGCAACATCTCAAACTATCGGCAAAGATAAACATACAAAGAAAGAGTGGATCCATTTTGTATACCAGATAAGCAGCTTAAGTCCAAATACCGTTTAAAAAAAATCTACGGTACAAAAAATTGTGGATTTGTTAAAAGGAAGTATTACATTGGGACATTAGAGGATGAGGAACATCCTTTGCTTGAACATCAATTGTGAACCATTGAGATCTTAATTGCGAAACTGTTCTTTTGTTACCAGAGCACAAGGTATTAAACCTACAATATGATCATCAATTATGAAATTAATTTTCTTATTTTCTATTATTTTTCTCACTTCCTTTCAAGATCCATCCAAGCTTTCTTCTTCATCTGGTTAGTATTTGTGCCCGTGTTCTTATTTTCAATTTCTTTTACCCGTTTCTTGACAAGTTCCTTCAATAATTCCTGTAAAAAAAATTTGCATAATTATGTGCATAAATTCTTAGTACTGCACGAAAGCTATAAAAATATATGTATATCATGACGTCTTACCTTATCAACATCGCTTCAGTTTTCAGTTCGAACCCTTTTTGAACCTTCTTTTTTAATTTTTGCTTGCTGAAAATTATTATAATTGCTGGATTTCATAATGTAACATAAATATGTTTATATAAACATACCTTGAGTTCCGCATTAAAATCTTCTGGTTCCATTACTTTAATATCGATTGCAGTCATTTTACTTCTTTTTAATTAAATTTTTATATTTTAATGCACAAACCTTGAAACACAACCATAGTTAATGCATCAAAACAAAAATGGATGATAGTGATGTCAAAATTTTTAGCAAATTGGGTATCCGAATACCTTTTGTATTGTTTGTTAGCAAAATAAGTCATTTAATATTTTTTTTGTTAAAAATCATGATTAGTTATAATAGTAATACTTAAAAATATATATTTTAATTAATGTTTACACTTTTTTAATATAAAATTTAAACTAAAAGCTAAACTAATTTGATTACCGGGTAAATCGTACAACGGTTTTTGTCATCACTAATAAAAAAAATGACAAGTAAGAAAAAAAGGGTTGCCAAAGAAAATACTGTTTACCTGGTGGTTCGTCTGATCACTGGTGTCGTTGGTGGTTGGGCGACGTTGATAAGATGCTGAATGATGATCACCAACAAGCAGTCTCAATTCTTCTTTTTCTTTGTTGGTTCCTTTTGGTTTCAAGTGAAAAGGCACTATTTTTCTTACCCTACGTTGCCACAAGGAAGTATTTACTTGCAAGTAGTGTATACGTATTACTAACGAAAATCAGGAGAAATGCCAAAAAAAAACACAAAAATTTTTTGAGTGGCTACACAGGACAGTGCAAGTTCATTTTTAAAATGTCGTCAACAAATGAACTTCAAACAAATTTAAAACAAATGGCGCTGCTTCAATTGGTAATTAAGTGTTGTCAATAGCCACTATTTAACGTTGCCTTTAGGCATATAACTTTTTAATATATTTTTTTTATTAAAAATTGATATTTATATTAAAACCTTTATTTTAAATGAATATTTATAATTTTTCTTAATATTCTTCATATACATATATACATATTTATTAAAAAAATTAGCTGAATTATATACCATAATTATATGATATATTATTGAGTTAACAAAAAATTCAGTATTAGACAACACTGTATTTCGGCTTGTCACTTTACTTGCCGTAACTGTAAAAATTTTACTTGCTTAAAAATTTCTTCGCAAGCTGAGTCGCAGGTTGCCAAAGTGTGGTTGTATTAGTAAAAAAGTGTTAGTGTATTGGTTTTTTTTCACTTGCACTTGCATGTGGCAACGGTAGGTTACTGTCAGTTCTTTTTCACTTTATTATACTTTTATTATTAAAACTACTTTTCTCTAATAAAAAAATCACACTTTCAAAAATAATTTTTTTTTGTTTGCTGGCGTCTGTATTAGTCGAAGGCTTTACGAAGGATGCAAAACTGAGTCGGTTGACTCTTCAACGGCGTTTTCATAGCGCCGACTCACCGCACTACAAAAGCGGTATTGCCACATAGAGCAACTATAAATGGACCGTGCACACGAGCAACTTTAACTACGAACGTGTTGACACCAGACAGACGCAAACAAATACAAAACGTAATATAGCTGCAAACCTGTTATTGTGTGTTTATGTATACAAACTATTAATAATGATTAATAAGGCAGAAAGTCTTTAATAACTATTATAGACTTTAAATCCATAATAAGACTTTTTTATGAATTCGGAAGTTATTATGTAAATTTTAACTACTAGTTGGAACTGAACTAACATTAACTATCTCAACATTTTTAGCATATTCATTTTTCATGTGTTTTGAAAACGCTTTAAAACAACTAAATTTTTGCGTACATTTTGAAAAACAACACTGGTATACACCAATTAATGACAATTGATGTAAATATTTTAAGTGACAAAATAGTTTCGGCCAATCTTCAATTGCTGCTTTACAGATAAAACAGGTTATATCCAGTTTGGTAAATATTAATAAACAACAAAAGTAGATGATATTAAGTGTGGCATCGCTATGATTAAATAGTAATTTTATTACTTTACCTGGTAGTTTTCGTGATATTTTTATTATAAACAACTCGCAAATAAATATCTTTGCTATATATTTTCTAGTGCTAAACCAGAGAAACAAGTCGGTGTAAAAAGTCGGCGGTGGCTAAGAAGAAATTTATCGGCGGCGGCTCATGGCCGACTACAAGCCGTCGGCTTTAAATATATGTATAAAATTTTATATTGGGTGATTATTTAAGCGCTATAGGAAAGTTACAAAAAACACATACAATTCAGAAAAATGCATGAAATCTTTATTTGAATCGATAGTACGGTCCATATAATTTAATGTTTGAAGATTATTATAAGCAAATGTTGACCGTGACTGCGTCTTAAATGGTCCATCCGCTTAGTCCAATTTTGGCATACTCTTTCCAACATTTCGGCCGGTATCTCATGAATTAATGCTTCAATGTTGTCTTCCAATGCGTCAATTGAAGCGGGCATGTGTGTATAGACACGGGATTTAACATAGCCCCACAAAAAATAGTCTAAAGGCGTTAAATCGCACGACCGAGGCGGTCAATTGACCGGTCCCGAACGTGAAATAAAACTCGCCTCTCAATAAGTCCATTGTTAAGCGTGCTGTGTGGCATGTGGCACCGTCTTGTTGAAAGCACATGGCATGTAAGTCAAGCTCTTGCATTTTGGACAAAAAAAAGTTGGATATCATCTCACGGTAGCGCTCACCATTCAGAGTTACGTACGAATCGATCATTGATGGTCATCATTAACACTGGCCGATACAGCTGCGATATTTTCTTCACTTCGCACTCTACGTAAGCGCATTGGTGGTTTTATGTCCAACAATGTAAATTTAGTGCGAAATTTAGTCACAATAGCCCGAATAGCCGCTTCAGTGGGTCGATTAAACTGACCATAAAATGAAAGAAGCGCGCGATGAACTTTCTTAACAGAGCACGCGTTTGTAAGATTTATGGTTAAATTATAGACCAAACTGAAGATGTTTGACAGTAAAACAAAAGAGGAAACGTGCG
The DNA here is from genome assembly GCA_941918925.1 of Phyto melanocephala. Taxonomy (NCBI): domain Eukaryota; kingdom Metazoa; phylum Arthropoda; class Insecta; order Diptera; family Rhinophoridae; genus Phyto; species Phyto melanocephala. The sequence goes on along the minus strand of OW799234.1, from coordinate 22,881,155 downwards.
TCAGCTGTTTAAACCAGTATTGCCAAAAAGATAATAGCTTAAAAATCACACTTTAAAAATTGAAAGTTATTTATCATAAAACAAGATTTTATTTAAATAAAGAATTTTTTCTTATAAAAAAGGTTTGATAACAGTTTTGTTTGTTGTCATAAACAAACAATTGCTTTTTTGCTGTTGTGGGATGTAACCGGCTTCTCTTTGCATTCATGCATAAGCTTGAGGCGGAAAACGCCTGTTTAGATGACGCTGACGTTGCTGGAATTCCTAAACAAATGTCAGCAATCTTTGCCAGGTTTGAAATGACCTATCGAAATATAATCTTAAAAATAATTTAGTTTTAATATCATATACAAATCGCCAAAATGTTTCCAACATTTCGAAATTTTATTTTCAAAAACTACCCACATTTTTTTATTTTTTTTTAGTTAATAATTTAATTAAATAAGTAATATCTTTATTAAGTAATATTGTATTATTTGAGTCTTCCAATTCTGAGTCCGAGGAAAGATTTCCTAAATTAATTTCTGACGAGAAAAAACTTTTAACATTTCTTTGGCTCATTTTTAGCAAGAATAAGGTAATACCAAAAACGGTTACAATTTAAAACACTGACAAATAATGAATTTATTGCACGAGTCACACTCAATCAAACTAGGTAAACACATCTCTGCCACCCACAAAAATATATATACACATTCATATGTTTTCAAACTGTCAAATTATAAACATTATTTTTCTTTAATTTTTTTGTCTTTTGACAGCTTGAATAAAAAAATGAGTATCCTAAAATTGTCACCTTTGTGATTAGGAGGCTTACGTCTTCCTTATTATTGTATTTCGTTGCCGTTCTTCAGGGTTGGCAATGTCTAAATCTTTTTAATAATCATATAAATATTTAATTGTGTCAATAAACATTAAATAGAAAAATTTGTTTCTTTTCATCATCCTAAAATGTTAACAAAGAAAAAACATTTAAATCTAAAAAATATCTGTGTAAATTAATGTAAGATATGTATGTTAGCCGGCTACATATTTGAATCGATTTAAGCCGAAACAAGTCAGCGGCGGCTTGAACACTCCAAAAAGGTCGGCGGCGACTCTTAGCCGGCTTTGAGCCGATCGAATGGTTTCTCTGTGCTAAACATACATATATTTATTGGTATAGCTAAAAATTTTGTTCTTTATAATTTTTCTACAAATCAACATCAAATTCGTCGTTTCTGTTTTTGTTGTTGTCACCGCCATTAACTATATTGTGTACTAATTGTGGTGCCCACAACGAAAATGCATTTCGTGAATCTTCAATAGATGTCTTGACATATTTTCTTTTTCGGGTACCTTCGTAAGCAGTACATTTTCGGGAATTTGCCTTTAATAAGGCATGAAGTAAATGCAGGATGGCAAGTTCTTTCTTAATTCTGAAATCAATTCAAAATAGATAATAATAAAACTGAACTGATTTTGTTATTTTTATTATCATCCAAAACAAATTAAAAATTTATTTTAAACTTAAATACCTATAAATTACTTAAGATTTTTACATAGCTTTGTAGTTCATCATAATATGGATAACAAATAGTTATCGCAGTTATCTTGAGACTCTTTTAAGGTTATGAATTAGTTCTGGGGCTTCAGGAGCTTTAATTTTGTTTTGAATTAATTTTATTATAGGCCTACAAAAACCTTCCCACTTTTCATATATTAGATTTTCTTTATTTGTAAAGAGTAGTGAAAAGTCGGCTATTACCTATAAGATACGTTTGAACTTAATATACTTAATTAATGAAAGATAAATCTCTAACCCATATGTTTGCTTCAAAAGTGGCCATTTTTCTAAGATTTTTGATAAAGTATTTTCTTGGATGTATAATTTTCTTAATTAAAAAGTTTTTTTCCCATTTTTCAAGGACTTCTTCAACTTAACATTGTATTTCAACCAGTCTTTGTTTGATATTTGATAATCGTCTGTATAAAATGATTGAAAAAATCTTTAATATTTTTTAACACCCCAGAAAACACGAAGTTTAAAGTATTAAATACTTTATGTTTACTGGGATGTAACAACTAATGTTGACGATATTTAAATAAAAAGGGATTTATTTCAGCACTATAAATTTTCTTCTATTGTTTTCTATAAAGAATTAAAAATTGTTTTGAAAGAAAAGTTTTCAAGTGTAAAATTGAAAATGATGTAACGCAATTTGAACCATGGAAAGATACTAGGTTGATCGATTATTCGACATTTTTAAGAAACCGGTTTTCAAATAGTTTGAAATTTAGAATTAAACAAAAAACGGTTGCTTTTTTGAAAATTTAGAAAAAATCGGTTAACTGGTCGAATACATAAAATATAATTTTTACTTATACCCATGACAGAAATACATACATATGTAGGTATAAACTAGTTTGTTCTATAGTTTAATTGCATTTTTAGTTGACACACATTCAATGGCATTATTATAAAATGTCGTTATATAAAATAAAGATACCAAAAGACAGACACTTTTTACCTTAAAGTGACCGAAAAGTTAAGTATATGCTTCAATTACCTATAACTTTAAAGATTAGGTTTATAAATTTAAAAATTCCATTGTTTCTCTACATGAAACAAATTATGGCAACTAAATTGTGATTTATATATTTTTTCTCTACTTCGACCTTTTTTAATTTTTTTTTTATATTAAGTTTTAATTTTCTAATATTAGTGACACAAAACAGTAAATAAATCATGAAAAATTTTATTTCGTTTTGTAAAAAAAATTTATAAATTTACATTGTTGCCACTTCATTTTTTAAGAACTTAATTAATTTGTTAAAAATAATCGGTATTTGCTCTGGTACTGCCATATTAATAAATATAGTATGGTATGTTTGGTTACAAAGATAAATGAACATAAAACTAGAAATGAAAAAATCGGCTTCTGTGAGTAAAAAAAACCGGTGTATTCGACATTCGAAAAATTAACATTTGAAAAAAACCGCCAGCTGAAAGAGTAAAAACCCGGGTTTTCCACCGGTTGTAAAACCGAGTCGATCACCCTGAAAGATACACAATCAAGCAACTCGTTAAAGTTATTCAGGCTTATTATGAAAATGGGCGTTCAAATCAAAATGCATATCGCGCACTTTGTAATTTTTTCGGTCAATTTAATCGTCCAAATGTGCGTACAATCGGAAAAATCGTCCAAAAATTTGAGCAAACCGGGTGGTCTGTAGGAGATGTGAAAACACCATTAATATATCGATGCCTTACTTCCTCAACCTCGTATCTTAAAAAATAAAATTTTTCAGGAGAGACAAAAAAACCGGTTCATCTTTTTATACTTCGGTGATTGGTTAAAAGTTTAAATGCAATTATTAAGGAATTGATTGTATTTGTGTATATTAGTAGTAATAATATACTTATATCTTTTAGTTAAAGCATAAAACACTCGTTTGATATGAAAAAGTCAAACCCTTATTTATGAGATACGAGGTTGAGGAAGTAAGGCATCGATATAATATTCGATGCCACGTTCACTCCAACCTGTATACTACGTTTGTATGTAAGTTTGTGTTGTATGTTGTTGTTGTGAAAAAAAATCGAGGTGGTCGTGGGTTTCTGCTCATATCTCAGTTGTTTATGTGCCGATGTTTCTGATTTTCAATACCGATCTACTCCCGAATATTTATGGGGGCTTCAAAAAGTTCGATTCCCCTATTCATAAGCTTTCAGAAAATATATACTTTATGGGGTCGGAAATTAATATAAACCTATATATACCCTTTTTCACTGTGTGAAGGGTATAAAAATGACTTGAGTTTTCAAAAAATAGTAAGAACTGCGCTATCGAAGTAGCGCGAAATATGCTAGTTTATATTTTAAAATAAAATGTTAAAACTATTAAATTTTTAAGGAAAACGTTATAAATTATATTTATTCTTTGCATAATTTGTTTGTTTGACACAGTGTGCCTTTTTATTTATTTTATTTTTCAAATTCGGAAGAGCTTTGCTGTTCAAAGACATCTGAAATTAAAAAAGTTAAATAAAAAAAAATATTTTTACATAATAAATGTATAATTGAATGATATAATTATTAACATACCTCTTAAATTTTTTTTAAAAAGTTAAATTAAATTTGTCGAGCAGGTCGTCTGTAATTTGATTTAGGATGTTACTGCTGACATCCTGCGAAATGCCTTTGCAGTTTATCATATCTGTTTTCTGTAATAAACAAAATTCTGCTGATTTCAGCTTCTGCTCATAAATTTAAACGGCCTCATGTGTTTTCAGGAGCAACATTAAGGCGACTTCATTAAAATGTTTATCAGTTTCCTTTAAATTGTCAAACTTTAGATTTAGAATGTGAGAAATTGCAAAAATTACTGTAAGAGTGAGAAAAGTATCGTTTTGTCCTTTTTTTCTGTTTTATCATCAACTAGAATAAAGTGTCCCTACTTTCAGTATTCTATATTTCTGTGGCTTGGAGATAAAAGGGCCAATGTCAAAATATTTACTTTTGAGAAAATTGGAATTGATCTTCAACTTTTATAGGTGCTTTCATAGTGATATTGGCCAGCATTTTATTTGTGAAGGTCTTCTGGGTTAAGTATGATTTTAGCTGTTTTAACCATTATGAAATAGAGCATTTTTGATTCCTTCACATTATTGGCCATCTTATCTTAGCAAATCCAAAAAATTATCATAAAAATGGGAAAAATTATCCTCTTGGGGGTCAATGTACAAATTCCAAATATTTCTGTGGCAATAAGGAAAAACTGCTTATGTCCGTTTTAATAGTTTTTCAGAAAAGCACTTTTAAATTTATGAAATGATTTTTAAAACTTAAAAGAAAGATTAGCATATGAATTTTGCGCTATACAAATTAAGGAGAATATTCATTATCGTATATTTAGCTAATTTATGAGCTCAAATATGTCATTCAATATGACATTGTCATTTAAAAAAATATGGGAAATAAATTTTTACGTTATAACTTTCTGTAAATTTTTCCAAAAAAAAATTGAAAATTTTCATGAGGATAGTAGAATAGAATTCCGGGTTTTTAATTATGCGATTTTCTTAATTTTGACGACTTAAGCAATTTTTCCTTTTTGGCATAGACTTATTTAAATAATTATAAAGTGTTTTTAAGTACAGAGGCGGACAAAAATATTCACACAGTTGACAACCTCGTTTTTAATCTTCCATATTTGTCTAATAAAAAGGCGCAGACTTTTAAGTTTTTCACAAATTCATTTATTTACATGTTACTTATTTAAAAACAAAAAAACTTATATTAAATATTTATCAAACGAAAAAAAAATTTAAATATTCAGTTTAATGCACGTTTTGAGGTGGACAAAAGTATTGACACAGTATAATACCTTGACAGAAAAAATAATTTAAAAATAGCTTAATATTTTGTTGAGTATCCTTTCTTTTTAATAACTTCCTTTAGTCTTCTTGGCATGGAATAAACGAGATTTTTCGTTACATGTTCACCAATATTTTGCCATTCTCGCATCAGGACTTCCTTAAGTTGAGTCTTGCTTGTGATATGGCACTTTTCAACACGTCTGCCCAATTCATCCCAAAGATGTTCGATTGGATTCATGTCAGGCGATTGCGGTGGAGTTGGTAAAATGTGCGGACAATGGTGAATAATCCACATTCGAACATCATGGGCAGTGTGTTTCGGGTCATTGTCTTGTTGAAAATAGAAATTTTCTCCAAGACCCAGCTTTTCAGCGCTTTGTACTAAGTTTTCTTTTAAAATATTAAGATAAACGTTCTTATCCATTATGCCGTCAATGAAAACTAAGTTCCCTACACCTGCTGCAGCCATGCATCCCCACACCATAACCCCTCCACCACCATGCTTAACCGTGCTTTTTATATTGTTTTTTTCCAATTCGGTATTGGGCTTTCTCCAAACTCTTATTCTTCCATCTGATTGGAAAATATTGAATTTGCTTTCATCGGAAAACAGTACGCCATCCCAGAAGCCTTCAGTTTTATTTTCATATTCCTTTGCGAAGCTTACACGTTTTTTTTTATTCACGTTGGTTATTACCGGTTTTTTTCTTGCAACTCTTGAATTAAAACCGGCGCGGTGCAAAATCCTGCGCACAGTTTTTGAATGGATTTCCTTACCTATTTCCTCTAAACAAGCCGCAGATATTTCAGTGGAGGTAAGTTTAGCATTTTTCTTAACTTTTCTTACGATTTGCTTCTCTTCTCTTGCAGTAAGCTTTCGTGGTCGGCCAGTGCGTTGACAATTTGAAAAGTTTGCAGAGTTTTTGAATCTTCTAACGATGCTAGCTACAGTAAATCGACTTCTTTTAACTATTTCTCCAATTTCAGCGTACGAATTATTTTGTTTATGTAGCTCTAAAATAATTTTTCTTTCAGCTTCCGTTGTTTCTTTCTGTTTGCGTACCATTGTGAAAATTAAGCCTTTGAACAACAATTTACCTTATCAAAAAATATTTTGTAACGGAACTATTCCATGATAAAAAAATGTTGCCATCTCAAAAAATAAAGGATAATGAATTTTTATACATTTAATAACCAAAATTTGCAACTGTGTCAATACTTTTGTCCACCTCAAAACGTGCATTAAACTGAATATTTAAATTTTTTTTTCGTTTGATAAATATTTAATATAAGTTTTTTTGTTTTTAAATAAGTAACATGTAAATAAATGAATTTGTGAAAAACTTAAAAGTCTGCGCCTTTTTATTAGACAAATATGGAAGATTAAAAACAAGGTTGTCAACTGTGTGAATAGTTTTGTCCGCCTCTGTATATACAAAATTTTATAGTAAAAAGATTATAATTTAATTAAAAATTGTGTTTTTTGTTACTCAAATAGAGAAATATCTGCTTGCCCGTTTAAAGTTAGATCAACCTGAGGCCGCTCTTCGAAAGATGAGGCAATCTCAGGCTGCCAATTTTTTTGCAACGAGTCAACCTCAGGCTGACTATATTTAAATGGTGGGTGGCCACAAAAAGTAGCTGATGATAGCCGTTAAGCTGTTGAAAACTTATTTGTGTAGCATTAACGATCTAAAAGTAGACGGAATGAGAGGCTACTTGAAATTGAGTAAGGAATAAAGTTATATTCACATTAGGCAAATACGTTCCCTTTTTTTAAAAGCTCTTATTTGAATAAATACCTGTTGTACACCTACAGCACCATGTCCATGGCCCCAACGTTTACCACCAACGCCAGTACCACGAATATTTAAAAATAGAAAAATATTCTGAAAATAAATACATAAATAAAACTAATCAATAAAAAAACAGAAGATACATATGTACATACATACAACAGATACACATACTAACTTTTGTTGTGCGTCCATTTTTTTAAATAAAAAAAATTTACTGCATTTAATGATGCCAAATATTTCCGTAGCTGCCAGATTGAATGGATTTTTCTTAACAGTACAATTTTTTAAGCGTAAAATAGTTTTTGAATTTTTTTGGTGTATCATTCTACTTTTCATTAATTTTTACATTCTACTTATTCCCAATTTAAGAAAATGCTATCTATACGTTTGATTAGTTAAAAATTATTTAATTTATAAAATTTTTATAAATTTATAAAAGGGTTAAAAAAACAAAAATGATAAACATCTTTTTCAAAAAGCACGTCATTGTAAGCTGTTGTTTCCATCGATATTCCTTCCTCTTTTATATCAACCACCAAAAAAATTATGTGAGGGTGTATTCGTTTTCTTATTCCGTTTGTAATACATCGAAATATCCATTTTACACCCCAAATACCCTTCACCATCATGTACACAGGTACAATCCCACATCGTAGCTTAGCCTAGATTGTATGTTATACGAAATTTTTCGTTATTATTTCCGACGCCATTCTTGATTTTGAATTTTTGCATAGTTAATTGTTTTCTACTAGTCAAGCCCTTTCATTTAATGGCCATATTAATAGGGTTAAGAAAAATATGTTCCGCCATTTTGTTTAGACGCCATCTAAGATTTAAAATTTTTTAATAATTTACTGTATTCTACTGGCCAAGTTCTTTCATTTTATGCTAATATTGTGGGGGTTAAAGGAGTTACATTTTAAAATACCAGATTTGGCTCATATATACGGCCATGTCATGAAAATCGAAATCATCTGAAATTGAAATCGACGAATATTTTCAATTAAATTTTTGTAAAAATGGACGCAGCTTTTTCTGATTTCAAAAGAAGTTTAAGTATAGGAAAGTAGTCTTCAAAGTATGAGGTATATAAAAGGAAATATTCTTATGAACTTTGAATGCGGGAGAGTTTTCAAAAATGTATCGATTTAAATTTCACGTGATTTCGATTTCTATGACTTGGCCGATAAACTTATTGTCCGCCATTTTGCAGTGGCTACTATCATAGATTTTAATTTTTTTATGGTGCCTTATATAACGCTGGTCAAGTCCTTTCAGATGATACCAATGTTGACTCTCTATACATACTAAAACAAAAAAAATGAGAAAATATTAAATGGAAATGTGGCAGCAACGCATAGTTTAAGAGTTATTGACCAATTAAGTTATACATATGTCTAGTTTCCAGCCCAATTTCCTCAAGTATAACAGCTAAGATAAGCTATGACACTATTCTATTACAAAAACATAGACTTTTTTTGTAATTATAAAAAGTAAATCACGTTGATAATCAAAATTTTATTTTTCAGTCGTGGTTGACCATTCGGAGGAAATGCCCATATATTATTTATATTTTATTATTATTTTTTTTAAATTTTTTTTTATATTTTTTTATTTGTTTTTGTTTTAAATTTTTTTTTTCAATTTTTTATTTTTTTATTTTTTTTTTTAACAGACATACGTAAGTTTTTAATTTTACAATGGGATGTTTTTATATATGTATGTTTTTTATATGTATGTACGTATTTTATATGATATGAATGGTGATACAAACTATTGTTATTGCATGACTACACGTTGTGAAGGGGGTATATAAGATTCGGCATGGCCGAATATAGCACTCTTGTTTTAATTGTAATTAAAAAATCTCTAGACATTTCTACTAAAAGTATAATGTAAACATACATACATATATTTTTGCAAAATTTAACTAATTATTTTATATAAAAAAATAAGGTATTTTAAGATCACTATATACAAATTTCATTTTTTGATGGAATAAAATTGTTCTATTTGCGCAAACACTAAAACCGACACTTTAGCTTTTATTTTGCTGATTAGATTTTTTGGCATATAAGCCGCCTTTATTTTAGCTGCCAAGCTTGAAAAATGAAGAGCATTGAAATCCGTCTCTTTGAAATGCCACTGCCTCACAGGTTTTTGAAATGCTCGATGCAGCCAAATCAAGAAATTCCTGAAACTGCTCGCTATCCCTTTTCTGAAAATATTAAATTTAAAGCATGTTTACATTGAAACATTCGGTGTTGAACACTTGTCGACTGAGTCCATATCTATAATATTAAGAAGTTATTTTTCCACGTCGCTAAATATATTATCAATAGTGCTAAGGAGTACAACACAACATAATTTTTTTATATTTTTATTTTACTGGAACTTGTGACATTTTCTAGAAATCTCATTTGCTGAAAATATCTCCATCTTGATTTTGACTTTTCCGCACTACTGCCAGAAGCCACCTGCTCCATTTTTTTGCAGCGCTAATAGGAGTCATGGAACCCTTTCCAAAGTTTTTTGCACTCAATTTCTGTTACTTACCCCTGTTGAACCTGAGGAGCTTAACTCTTCTGTAAGCATTATTAATAGGTGGCAAAAACTTAAGGCCCTACAACAAGAATTCTGTCGGCGCTGAAAAGTAGAATATCTGAAAACATAAACGTAATAAATGGAAGTGTCTCCAAACGGACTTTAAGGAAAATGATCTCGTTGTGCTTAAAATGAACCATGTTGTCCTACTGAGTGGCGTCTAGGTCGTATTGTTAAGGTCTGTCTGGTTCTGATGGAAAGCTTCGAGTCGTAGAACTAAAAACTCAGAATGGCCTTATCACACGACCGATACACAAATTGATACTTCTACCAAACCTGCAAACTGAATGACACGTCAAGTTATTTTATTTCTAACACCTTTTCTTTTTTCAGCTCAAAATGTGTGATGGATTTTTCAATCCTAATTTTTTTTGCCCGTTATGCCACCGTTTCTACGCGATTCGACAGTGCTCGCGATTTATCGTAATGGATGTGGAACGAAAGCTCCGTATTATGGCTCAACATTCGTTGTGTTACAATTGCTTGGCCTTGTCACATAGCAGGGCGGATTGTAAAAGCATTGATCGCTGCCGCCGCTGCATGCGCTGCATAATTCCTGGCTTTATCCCATTCCTACTGGCCGTGTGTGGGTAAAGATGACTGCTCATGTACGTGTTCTAACCCGTCCCGGTAGAGACGTATCATGGGCACGTGCCGTGCTCGGCCCTACAACAGCAAGATCCTCAATCATGCTTAGTGAGGCTAAAGAGATGCACTGCGTCATTAAACGTGGACGAACCGTCATAACTGTTCTCCACGGCCATGAAAATAAATTGCGTTAGGTCGAGGTGGAATGCGTCGTGGAAGACAAGACCTATGGCAAGAGTCCAAACATGGAACCCTAAGGGTAAATACGTTCAAGGCGATCTGTCAGCGAATCGCCACTGGTACCGGAGCATGGAATATTTCCTTATCCTAGGAGCTGATGTGACCAGCAAGATTTTGAATGGTCCGGCGAAGTCACATTTATATACAGGAGACGCCTTTTGGTTTGCCGTACTTTGGTGAAGTATATAAAAGATTATAGATTTGATTTTCCTTGTTGTAGCCCTAAAAGATTAATAATCAATATTTATTGAATTTAATTTGTTGCTGTAATTGAATTTAATTTGTTGCTGTAATTGAATTTACATGATAATATTTCTTTTTTTTTACCTTTTCCATTATCTTTATCATAATTAATTGAATTATGTTATTTAATTAAAAAAATAAATAAAAAGTAATAATGAAAATGGACTGTATTTAAACATATACAAAAAGGAATTAATTATTATTTACGCCATTTTGTTAAGAATCTCAAAATATTATATAAGTTTATACTAAAACTAAAATTAGTTGATCTTATGTTGCAACACCGTTGCAAGGTGAGCTGTATGTTTGCGTATGTCTGGTGTAAACATTTTTTTTAATAAAGTGGCTCGTGTGGCCGGTCTGCATTTGGAAGTCCTGTGTGGCAATACCCTATTTAGTTGTGCGGTGAGTCGGCGCTGGATAAACGACGCTAAAACAGTCAACCAACTCAGCTTTATTCTTTTACACACTAATGCGTAAAATCTTTTAAGCAATATTTTATTAATTGTAAAAACCGAAAATTAAAAATAATCTTTTATAAAAACCAAAATTAAAAGAAACAGGTGTTTTACTAAGATAAATCAGAACAAAAAAAAAAAAGGTATCCAAAGTGAACAAAAAAGGACAGTGGCACTCAACCCCAATATTTCGTTATCCCGTGATTTCTGGAGTTTAAATATATCACCATTTCAAAAAGAGGTAACCGGTATTTGTGTTGAAGTTTCTTTAGTGAACTCATATCATCTTTTCTGTCCACTTTAATTAATTCACCTGAACGAACTGATTTGCCTTTTAAAATAATATGTTTTTGCAAAAAGAAATTACAGGAGCGTTGCTAATATGACAGCCTGAAGGATCAATTAAAATCCCCATTATGTTTGTCCACAAAGGAACAAATGGGCAATATTTACTTAAAATAAGAGAACACAATTCATTATTTCATATTATCTTTTACTTCAATATATATTTTATAGAAAAACTTTTAAAATGGGCTTTCAGATGCAATAGACACAAAGTTGGAATTATTATCATTACATAACAAATTACAATTTTCAAAATCATTTTCTTTAATTATTAACAATATTTTTTTTTTATAATATTATAACTTTCATTAAAGCTTTATTTTTTTTTATAAAGAAAAACAACAAATATGTGACGAAAACAATATTTGCATTCGTCCATTGTTTTTAAGCTGAAAGCTGCTGTTAAAGCGTTTTTGAGAAAATTGTGGGAGGAAGTGAGCTATACCAATTCTTTTGTTTAAGTCCTTGCATATTATATGCATATGTACATAATGTGCTTTACACCATTGTATTACAACTTTTGGTATTTTATTAAAGCTTGGGTTCTCTTAATGGCCAAAGCACGATTGAAAATATTGAGATATGTTTTCATTGTTACAACATTTTAAGACACCTCCAAACAACGCATAACTTACATCGGTACAAACTCTTTAAGAAAATGGCCATTTGTATTTGTTATCATTACAAAATATCTTTAATTTTTCTTATATAGAATATATATCATTGGGTGTATGGCGTGAAAGAATTGCACTTACTACGGGAATTACCATTTTGTACTTCTTTACTCTAACAACGATTGTATATATTAAAACTCGTTTTTCAGCACATTCGATTTGCCTTATGCTTTGGCCGGTTCCAAATGTTTGGCCGACTTTCTAAACGCAAGTTATAATTTATTAAAGATAAACAAGAAAATACTTACTCAGCCATTGCATAGGAAGTCGGCCTTTCAAATATCTCTATTTTCCAACAGTATATTGTTAATGGCGATGCTGCATACTGTATAAAGTTTTTTATATTTCTTTTGTTGCATTAAGAATACATAAAAAATGGATGCTGATGATAACACTTGTCAATAATTGCCTCAGATTTTACTTTACGCAATGTTGATAACTTTTGTATATTTTGAAAATTTCCGTTTTTTGCGATTTCGTCTGCAGCTTCGAGTGTAAGCATTTTGTGGCTTAACTTTTGTTCACAATTTTTCTTGTTACTCCACAAATCTGAGCAACTTGTGTTTCACCCTTCGCATGAAAAATATCACCAGGTCTTTATACTGAAACTTCAACTTTAAAATCGATTTTAAATTTGTTGCACAATCTGGGAAACTGCAGTATCCATACGCTAATATACCCGATACGAGTTTTTTTCTATTGAAAAAAAGGATACAATACATGTATTGTTCAGCTTTAAATACTCCTGCCGAACAACATCTATAATAAATTTATTTTTCGTCAATGTTAGTTTTGGATCATCTTTAGCTTTAAATACTAATTTTGGATCGACTTTAAATTTAGTCTAAAAGTAACTCTGAAGTCAATTTTCCGGTTTTTTTTCGCATTTCCTTCAATGTGTTTTACATTTCTCTTAAGTTTTTCCTTTGCATCAGGTATTTTATAGTTTTCATATGCAGATACATTTAAAGTTGACTCCGTTATTTCATAGGGTCCTAAGGTTAAGTTCTCTCTTCTAACTTCACTTTTTAAGCTGTTGCTTCTGGAACTTACATTTTCGTCTATTTTTTAATTAAATTACTTTTCGATTGCACATGTTCATTGATAAGGTTTTCTTCAGAAGTAACACTATTTTTTATATTACACGTTTTTGTGTTTAAACTATTTGTGTTACTTGCCTGTAAAAGTTTGTCTGAAAACGTATTAAACATACCCTTAAAATTTTGTTTAAAGCTTCTTCTAGCTTGATTATTAACTGTTCTTCATAAATAGATTTTTCTTCTGCAATTAGAAAATATAAATATTATACAACCTGTAACCGGCTTTATCAAATGAAAACTTACGACTAATTTTGGGAAAAATCATAGGTTCATTTTTCTGTAAGATACAAATATATACACGCAAAGAAACAATATGGTTGTGGTAACCATAGTCGAAGAGCAACATACTATGACTGAATTGTATGATTATGGTTAAAACATATAATGGTTACCAATTATCATTATTCTGTTTAATTAAAGTATCATTCAATAATCATATATATGACTACAATTGAAATCGACAATCTTTGCTTTTTTACGGCCAATTATAATCTTTTGCTGTAACATACACATATTGATTGTACTTACCAATTTAATTGCAATTTTTATACCAACATTTTTTTACATTTTCTCGTTTATTTGTAAATTTTCTTTAATTTTTGTTCATTTTTTTTGACATCTCAAACTTTTAAAATAATAACAATTTATTCAGCAAGAAGAAGAACAGTTGAAATCAAATTATTATTAAATAAAAATCATAGCTTGATTAATTTTTAATCATACTGTTGTCTCACCTATTATTTAATGCTTATTTTTAATTTTGAATGCTTTTGAATATAATGTTGCATTTGGCAAATTATTTTGTTTAAATTATACTATTTTTAAATTATAATAATTTTGAAATTTTTAGGAAAAATAAACATTAAATGATACAATTGAAACAACATGATTTTCGTGACATTAAATTTTTAAGGAAAACGTTATAAATTATATTTATTCTTTGCATAATTTGTTTGTTTGACACAGTGTGCCTTTTTATTTATTTTTTTTCAAATTCGGAAGAGCTTTGCTGTTCAAAGACATCTGAAATTAAAAAAGTTAAATTAAAAAAATAAATATTTTTACGTAATAAATGTATAATTGAATGATATTTAACATACCTCTTAAAATTTTATTAAAAAGTATTAGATTGCCCATTGAAATTTTTTCGAAACTCCTCTCCCAATTAAACTTGTCGAGCAGGTCATCTGTAATTTAATTTCGGATGATACTGCTGACGTCCTGCGAAACGCCATCGCAGTTTATCATATCTGTTTTCTGTAAAAAACAAAAAGTTGTCAATTGTTAAGCTATAAACACAATCAGAGGCTACCGACCATCGACTACCGACTACAAAAGTAGCTGGCTACAAAAATAGCCAAGTCGCCAGCTACTTAATTCTTTTAACGACTACCGACCACTAACTACAAAAAATAAACATCTGTTTTGACATATGTATTAAAGTTAACCAAAACAAAAGAAACTTAATTAATGGTGCCACTATAATAGTTTTTCGCGTTGTTAATAGCGATATTTAATGTATTGCGTTTTTAAAACCACCATTTCATGCATTTATTGTATTGGCAGCACTAATCTGTTTTTTGTAGCAAAGAAAAAGAGAAATTAGCCTAAGTTGGCAACGGGCTACAAAAGTAGCCGTGTAGTCGGTAGTCGTGTAGCGGCTAAAAGAATTATTCTCATAAGCACGCGTGTATTCTATTTTTGACATCTTGTAGTCGATGGTCGGTGGACTTGATTGTGTTTATAGCATTAAATTAAAAATTCAAGTTTTTTGCCACAGCAGTAGCAAATTCTGCTGATTTCAGCTTCTGCTCATAAATTTGAACGGCCTCAAGTGTTTTCAGGGGCAACATTGAATGAAATGTTTATCAGTTTCTTTTAAATTTTCAAACTTTAGATTCATAATGTCAGAAATTTCAAAAATTACTGTAAAAGTGAGAAAAGTATAATTTTGTCCTTTACCTTCTGTTTTAACATCAACTAGAATAAAGTGTCCCTATTTTCAGTATTCTATATTTCTGTGGCTTGGAGGTAAAAGGGCCAATGTCAAAATATTTACTTTTGAGAAAATTGGAATTGAACTTTAACTTTTATAGGTGCCTTCAAGCGATATTGGCCAGCATTTTATTTATGAAGGTCTTCTGGGTTAAGTATGACTTTAGCTGTTTTACCAAAAGAACCCAAAAGAGCAAAAAACTGACATTGGCCCTTTTAGCTCCAAGCCACAGATTTATAAACATTAAAAGTACATAGAGGGTAATACATAAAAAAAAGTATTTTTAATTCCTTCACATTATTGGCCATCTTATCTTAGAAAATACAAAAAGTACCATTAAAATTGTAAAAATTATCCTTTTGGGTCAATGCACAAATTCCAAATATTTCTGTGACAATAAGGGAAAAACTGCTTATGTCTGATTTAATAGTTTTTCAGAAAAGCACTTTTAAATTTATAAGATGATTTTTAAAACTTAAAAGAAAGATTAGCATATGAATTCTGCGCTTTACAAATTAAGGAGAATATTCATTTTCGTATATTTAGCTAAATTATGAGCTCAAATATGTCATTCGATATGACATTGTCATTTAAAAAAATATGGGAAATAAATTTTTACGCTATAACTATCTGTAAAATTTTCCAAAAAAAATGGAAAATTTTCATGAGGGTACTTTTGAATTCCGGGTTTGTAGTTATGCGATTTTCTTAATTTTGCTTTCTGTCGACTTAAGCAGTTTTTCCTTTTTGGCACAGACTTATTAAAATAATTATAAAGTGTTTTTAAATATATAAAAAATTTTATAGTAAAAAGATTATAATTTAATTAAAAATTTTATTTTTTGTTATTCAAATAGAGAAATATCTGCTTGCCCGTTTAAAGTTAGATCAACCTGAGGCCGCTCTTCGAAAGATGAGGCAATCTCAATCCCATTTTTCAAAAGCTCTTTCATTTAAATAAATACCTGTTATACACCTACAGCACCATGTCCATGGCCCCAACGTTTGCCATCAACGCCAGCACCACGAATATTTAAAATAAAAAAAAAAATATTCTGAAAATAAATACATAAAATTATTCAATAAAAAAAAGTTAAACAGAAGATACATACAACAGATACTTCTCTTTGTGCGTCCATTTTTTTAAATAAAAAAAAATTGACTGCATTTAATGATGCCAAGTATTTCCGTAGCTGCCAGATTGAACGGATTTTTCTTAACATTACAATTTTTCAAGTGTAACATAGTTTTTTCGGTGTATCATTACATTCTACTTATTCCTAATTTAAGAAAAAAAAATAAAATTAAAAAAGTTATGACTGTTTTAAACCCCTTCGCGACTTTTGCCCCACCCTGTACTTCAAATTGGTGGTGGGTATAAAAGATTTGGCAGAGCCGAATATAGTGCTCTTGTTTTATTTACAGTTTTCAGGCAAGTTTTTCATTAATTTTTTCTTAAATAATTTTCATTGGCGCAAAAATATTCATATCCCGGTAGAAAGCAAAAATTTAGTAAAACGTAGCTGGGTTGTTAAAAAAATCTATTGAAAAGAAAAAAAAAATTCAAAAAAATAATTTAAAAAAAATCATAAAAAGTAATTTAAAAATATATTAAAAAAAATTCATACCTGAGGCGGTTGTACTAGTTGTGCTGGCTAAGGCTGTGCATGCTGGATTTACTGTACAGGCTGGACTGGTGCATATAGTAGCGGCTGAGGTAGCTGATACGGCTGTATCATCTGGTACTGCTATAGCTGATACTACGGTTGGCGGTACTGCTATTGCGGAGCTATGGCAGGGGCACCATCCTAGCCCCTCTTCACCTTGCATCTAATAATAATAATATTCTTTTGGCAGTAAGGACATTTTGTGTTCTGAACGGAAAAAAATCATGAGATGAAAAACAGTTGTTTTTAAATGCAACCGGTTTTAAAATATGTGTGATGAAAATCTATCGGTTTCGAGTTTAATTTTTTAACTAATATACTTTTATGTCCTTAAAAATTATAAATATAACAAATAATTACAGATAGTTCGGTTAGGTGATGCTGTGGTTGAACTCGTACTGTCGGGAGGCAAATGTGGTTTAAAATAATTAGGGACACCATAGAGATTAACTGCCTGAAGCCTCTGACTATCAATTCATGACTTCACCTGGAACGGAGTAAATACGGTTGTTAAGGCAGCATTGTTGTTCATAGCATCTAAGCACTGCTTCGCACTGGGAAGCTTTTCCAATTGTCTTAAGTCACCAAAAGTTGACAATATGACATCTCTTTCCATTTGAGTCCATTTGTTGCGTTTAGTTTTGCCATAAGGAGAAGCTTTTGTGGGAAATAAAATAATTGAGTTTTTTTGTATATACTGAGAGGTATATAAATAAGGTTCAATACTTACTACTCCCCCTTTTCTTGCCGGATGAGGAACTGGTGTTACAGTTACTAGTTCGTTTTCTTCTGCTTGATGTTGAACTGGTGTTATTGTGTACTTCGGAATCGGCTTCATTCTGAGACTCAAAATCTTATATGTTTTCTTCAACGCTGTTTTCATCATCCTCCCCTCTAATCGCTGACATAAGCAGTTTTGATACGCACGTTACCTCTGCTACCGGAACTGATACCCTTTACACGCTTTTGTGAATGTCCTTATGGTGTCCCACAAAAGTTGCTAGTTTGTCAACGGTTCCTTCTTCTACATTTAATAATGACGTATATGTTGCGATGTGCTTCCTTAGTGATGTATCTCTAAAACTTTCGGGAATCGCAGTCCCACACTCCATAGCAAATTGACTCAGTAGGGGAGAAGCCCTGTAATATGGTTTAGCCTAAATAAAAGACGTAAAGTAATGAAAAAACATAGATACATGTATTTTCTTGGTAACAACGTTCAATGGTTCTTTAAATTTGATTGGATACCAGATTTTTAGTACCAAAAACAGATGCACTTTTTCTCTTCGGTTGGAGTTTTAGCGACTGAAACAATTCTTGTTTATTTGTTTTGATAGAGATTTTCTTAAGCATGTAGTCATCTGCGTTATTTTTTTATTCTTTCCTGTCATTTTGAAATACTTTTTCCTCGGTAGTTAAAATCAGCCACAATTATAATTACAATTATTATCTGACAGATACATCAACTATAAACTACCGTGTGGTTAATTATTAAATCCCGTGAAAAGCTTCTCATTACTTGTTCTACAATTATATCTTAATCATAAATTTCAAACAAATTTTTTTATAAAAAACTTATTTTTTTCTACAAAAAAAAATCTTACTAAATTGTCTTTTTCTTAAAAACCTTTTTCCAATAAAATTCCTGGCTTTGATTTCAAAAGTACGATACACATTAACGCATCAACATGACATGATAAGATCACAGCTTAGTCTTTTAGGACGCTTTCTTAATGAAGTTAAAACTATTGACAGTAATATTAAAAAATTAAGGGATATTTTTCAACCACAGCTATTAGATATTGGCATTCAAGCTTTGCGAAAAGTAACCAATTGGGATGAAGAACTATTATGGTTCAAGACTCCTGCTGTTGCACAAAACTTAACATATTTAATTAAAAAATGTGGAGCCAAACAAAGGCACAGTATATAATCTGGTTCAGAAGATCTAAAAGAAGAACCAGAAAACTTTCTGCTTCTTTGGGAAGAAGAAACTTCGGTTTTAATTAACAAAAAAGCTTTCGATGATCAATGCAAGCAAAAGCGGAAGAAGAAGTTAATATTACCATCTGAAGAGGACATTAAAAAGTTGTACTTGTATCTGAAAAATAAAATGTTTGATGCAACAGGTGTACTGGACAGGAAATTTGACTTGAAGTGTTAGTGCGAACTTGTAAAAACGTCCCTAATATTTATTCAGATTTTCAACGGACAAAGAGCAGGAAAAACTGAGCGTTTAACAATAAACAGTTATTTAAATAAGGAAATATTAACAGAAAATTGGGGAAATGACATTCTAAAAAACATATCTGAAAATGGTCTTTCGTTTGTTAAGCAGTTCGTCCATTTAACATTGCGTGGTAAACTCGGTAGGACCGTAAGCGTTCTACTAAGTGCTCTATGCACAAGAGCGATAGAGCTAAGGCTGGAATACCGAAAAGCAATAAATTTATCTTCTCCAAGAAAGGTGCTTCGAAATTTTCCAAACAATACCTAAGAGCTTGTCCTTTACTTAAACAATTTTCTATGGAGTGTGAAGCTCGAATTCCTGAAAGCTTAAGGGGAGCATATTTAAGAAAGCACATAGAAACATACACATATTTGCTAAATGTAAAAGATTCCACTGTTGATCAATTTGCAAATTTTATGGGCCATCATAAAGACATACACTAGAATATTTACAGAATTTCTGTGACGGTTGCAGAAATAACCCGTGTGCCAAAGCTTTTGATGTCTGCAATAGGAGATGATGATGTTGACGAAGATAAGGAGCAAGAAACTAATGATAAATAGCTGGGTAAGTTTGCCAAAGAGGCGGAATTAGAGTTTAATATTAATCGAAACTCAAGCACCTTAATACGTAGAAGAAGACGAAACAGTAAGTCGTATTCTTTACATTAATAAAATCATTTTGAAGTTGTCATTCAACATAAAGTGTGTTTTTTTTAGAGCTGGAAGACTTAAAATTAGTAGTACTACTTTTTATAACTATTGTCCTGCTTTGAAGTTATTTTAGTTTGTCAATTTAAGATAAACAGATCCATGCCATAGCAACGTTTGTAAATTGTTTTAATTTATTTTGAAATGGTATCATTAGTGCTAATAACTTCAAAAATAACTTTTTTCAGAACGTTATAATCTGCGGTGTAGAAACATTATTTGTGGAAACAACATTTGTGGTTTCAGCGTAATAATGCCACATACATATAAGCGTGAGATTTAATTAATTTATTACAAGTAACCTTAAGTGTTAAGTGGTTTCATTTATGTGATTTGATGCCATTATATCTTTTTCCTATGAACATTGCAAGTCTCAGATGTATGCAGATACACCAGAAATGGTCAAGATGTGTGAAAATGTAATCTCCAGAATATTCCATATACGCATTTTCTCTGTTTTGTTTCAATTTAAAAAATTAAATTTAGAAAAAAATTTTTTGGTTGGCTTAATACAACAACACCTAAATGACAACTCAAAACAATTTGTTACCGCTTAAAATACATAAAAGTAAGGAAAAAAAAACTAAATCGATTTCTGTTTATCCATTAAAGCTTCTCCTTACAAAAAAGCAAAACGAGCTAGATGTTCTCAGGAAAAAAGAGACCATTCAGATGTCGATCCAAATAAAAGCAGTTCATCGAACAGAAAACGAAGAAGCAGTAAGTCTTATTTTATATATGTATTTAATAATATTTAAATTTTGGAATTTACAAAAAAATAAATTAAATTTAGAAACAAAATGCTTTTGCCAGTGAAATGAAATTGTTAGCAATCTTCTTATAGAATTGTTGTTGCAAACAACAACGCTGAAATGCTTACTAATAATTCCATTTCACTTGAACTGCAGAAAGTCTTAAACGCATTTCTCTTTAACTATTAAAGCTTCTCCTTACAGGAAGACAAAACAAACGAGATGGAATCAAGAGCAAAGAGATGCGATACACACCACTGAACCAAATAGAAAAACTTTCTGCCTTCTTGCAATGCTTAGAAGTGATTAAAAATAATTCCGTGGTTAGGAGCAGGACTACACAACAACTGAAGTCATGGGTTGAAAATCAGTGGCGATATATAACAAAACTTCGTGAAATAAACTGAATGCCAATTCTAAAAAGATTTTTGAGCCTCTTTCTTTTACACCAATCCTGGCACAACCCGTTTTATTTATTTATTTTTGATGCTTTTTCAAACTCGAAAACTTCCAACGTTTTTTCTACAAGAATATCGCTCGCTTTTTCAGTACAGTGTTCTGCAACAATATCCAAAGAATAATATTCATCTCCGAAAGATCTTAAGTTCGCAGACTACAGTCATTTAAAAAATATAAAACTGTTCCTTATATGTTAAAATGATATTCTTTATAAATGTAGAAATTAATGCATAAAATCAATATGTATATAAGTATGTAAATACTGATGAGAAAAATTAAATATTAAAAATTATATGCCAGTTGAAATATGTTACCCGAAACATTTTTTACGAAAGTAAAAAAAAAACACAAGTAAGAGTACTATATTCGGCCGTGCCGAATCTTGTATACCCTTCACAACGTGTAATCATGCAATAACAATTGTTTGAATCACCATTCATCTCATATGAAATACGTACATACATACGTATAAAACACATACATACACATATAAAAACATGCCATTGCAAAATTATAAATTGAGTTTACATATGTATGTTTCCAAAAAAAATTGTTGTATATATGTATGTTGTTATTATGGAAAAAACGAGGTGGTCGCGTTTTTTTGCTCGTATCTCAGAAAGTTATAGGGCGATTGTGCTGAATTTCAATAGCGATTCAGTCTTAATATTTCCAATAGATTGATACCATACACAGATCTAAGGAACATATAGTTGCTTCTAAAAGTTGATTTCAACCAACACACGAACAGACGGTCTGGGCTTAATCGACTCCTCTATTCATAAGCTTTCAGAAAATATGTATATACTTTACAGGGTCGAAAATGAAAATTGTAGAAATTACAAACGGAATGACATTTAGATCATCAAAACCAATAGGATCACTTATCCTGGGGCTGAATTACGGCATTCGAACGTGATGGAAATTTGAAAATTCTTATTAGAATCTCTAAACCTAAAGCACAGCGAACTCGATGGTTAGAGTAAATTTCGATCGACATCGAATGCCGTAATTCGGCTCCTGGCATCAACTTTTTTAAAGAATTATATGATTAATTGTACATAATGAAAAGACTTCAAGTGATTTTGGTACAGATATAAACCAACAATTGC
Organism: Phyto melanocephala; assembly: GCA_941918925.1. Lineage (NCBI taxonomy): Eukaryota > Metazoa > Arthropoda > Insecta > Diptera > Rhinophoridae > Phyto > Phyto melanocephala. The sequence goes on along the minus strand of OW799234.1, from coordinate 22,858,817 downwards.
TGGAATAAATATTTATGTCTAGACATGGTAATCAATTTTTAAGTGGTGTATTTTTTATAATAAAAATAAAGAAAAGTCAATTTTTGCCATTTTTTTTACCAATTATAACTAATTATTTAATTTTTTTCTTTATTTTAATCCTAAATTACGCAAAATATACTCAGATCCAATAGTAACATAGATGCTACTGTATTTATGTCATCAAAAGCAATAGAATCGCTGATCTTGCTAATTGCTTATTTAAGCTTATCTCTTCTAAAAATATTTTAAAAATACTTTATTTATTTTTATTTAAAAATATTCTCCGATCCAATAGTAACATAGATGTTGCTGTACATATAATGTACATAATAAAAAGGCTTCAAATAATTTTATGCCTTTTTGAACCATCTTTTTAAAGTCTGGTAGAAATCGGTTCAAAAAAAAAGTTGATAGCAAAATAGTTTATAATTTATGAATAACAATTTATAGGTAGGTTTCTTTAAAATTCCATTTTCATTGTATTTCTAAATCAAGTTTAAACTTTTTAAAATCAATATCAGTAATTATGAATAAACTACTAAAGAAGAGAAGAAAAAATTATAATAAGTTCAAATTTCCAGTGTGAAAGAAGTTTTAGCAGTTAAGACAATGTGTAACAACCGAAATGGCAGCACTGTTTTATATATTGCAGTTTTCTTTGCCAGTCTGGTATTACTGAATTAATGGCGTCATTTCTTTGGTCGGTCTTGTGATGTGTAGTTGAGTGCGCGGTCGCGAAAATTTACGAACTTGTGGATAATTAAATAAAAAAAGGAACATACAAACAACAGACACATCACACCCATTCTAAACCATAACTACATCCCAGCTATCCCGGATATATCCTTCTAATCAGTTAGCCACAACAATTAACGACAAAAAAATCTGCACCTACTCTCAAACGCAGGTAAAAAATTAAATTATTTTTTAATCGTCATCTAGAACATAGATTTCAATTAAAATCTTCCATTACTAGGTTAACTTAAATGCAAAAAAAAATAACTCACTACATTCGCTTTGACCACAACCACCTCCTTATCAAACAATAAACAACCTCTTCATCAGCCACAAAATTTAACGCAAAAACTTTTACACTCAAAGGCAGGTAAAAAATTATTTTAGTTTTATATCGTCAGCTAAGAATCTAAATTGCCTTCAAATTTGTCTATTACTAAGTAACTTATTGAAATGCAGAGAAAATCACTACTAACTTGGTTACAAATTCGGATTCAAATAAGTATTTGCTTTTACGACATGAAATTAAAATTTGGGCAGGCAATTAAGTGCCAAGCTTTAAGAAAATAAAAATAAAAATGTGCGCACACGAAGACCTTTTTTCAATGGCCATTCAAAATTTATAACAAAATTGTTACATATTATAAATAAGATTTACATACATATTTAAAAGTTTTTAATTTCAAAGTCTGGAATTCAGTATTTCAATAAGAACTAGAATAATACTATAAAAAGAATAGTACAAAAAAATTATAATAAAAACAAAATTTCTCACTTGATTTTATGAATAACAACATTTATTTAGTTAATGCGGAGCTGGTTCATTATAGTGTAAAATTTCCAGCATAAAAGAAGTTTCGACAGTTTTAAAGATATGTAACAAACTCAATTGCACTACTTTGTTTTCTAGGGAACATCAATCTAGTGAAGGTGCTGGCAATTAAAAACGACACTGTGATAAGGATTTTAGGCAACTACCAGTTCAAAGTTTGAAATACGACAATCTAGAGCAATCGCTTGTAATGGCACGAAACTCAGTGAGGCAAGATGTTTTCATTAATTAAATACAATGATGAAGAATATGATGTTGTACCATCCAAAAATATTGAAAAGAGCAATAAAAAGGATTGTGTTGTTAAATTTAAAGGTGCCTGGTATTCAGCAACTATGGCATTGGAACATAGTAAGTGTAAAATTTTGTATTAAAAAAAAAAATTATAGAAACAATAGATTTAAACTTGCAGACATTTCCGCAGTAAGATGTTGGTTATTTTTTTAAAGCTGCCATCAGAACTAGTAATAATGAAGCATTTCAAGAGAAAACATTGTTTAAAAAAACAAAGGTAAAAAATTATTTTATTTTTATATCGTTGTAGTATATTGAAAGAATCTGAAAATGAGGAAATGTAGCCTGTACCGTCCTCTATCATATCTCATTTTCCAATTTTTCGCACATCTCATCAACAAAGCACAAGGATAATCTCTGCATGTTGCAGGATTAAATTTGAAAAATCCATACTTTTCACATGGCCAGCTGTACATTTTTATTTTGTGATAGAACAATATGAGCAACAAAGAAGAATACAATAATTAGTATTACAGGAGGCATGTAGGCTTATCTTGTAATACAACGATAACAACAAGAGTTGAATTAGTAGCAACAACAATTTTTCCCAAAAAGCGAATAAAATTCTTGATTTATTATTCTGGTAATAGAATCGCTTGAGTTTTATTGACTAGTTAGACTAGTATTTACTAGTCAATCTAAGATTTTTTCCATTTTAATTATCGCATATTTACCAATTTAATTTATATTTTAACGCACTTCTACTTTTGCCTTTGGGAGACGGCCTTGGTGGTGTCCACAGTGGTAGAGGACGTGGTGGTTTCTATAACAGCCGAGGACATGGTGGCCGAGGACGCGATGGTCAAGGAAGCCACGGACGTGGTGGTATAGGTAGCCGAGGACGTTACAATAGCCGTCGTGAAAGTAGACGTACACGTGGTAGACAGCAGGTAAGAATTTCTTTTCTGAGACTGAAAAGTATGTATTTTAATTAAAGGTTAAAAAACATTCATAATCAATTTGTTAAGTTAATTAAGGTTTTATAAAACAAATTTTAATTTACTTAACTTATGTACATTTTAAAATTGAATTTAAATAATTTGTAAGAGATTAAAAAATATTAAATTTATTATTTTTTGTGTTTTTCTTTAATAGTTGTTATATGTGGATGGCCAACTACATATTTCTGTAATATAAAGTCATCCAAACCCAACTTTGGTGATTAGCCAGCCACAGCCAACTACACCTCAAGCGTATAATGTATACAGGCCACCCCAACCGGTTATAAGGCAACCGGACGTATGTACATATTGTGCAACAGTTTGTACCACAACAACCGGTTGTACAACAACCAGTTGTACAACAACCAATTGTACAACAAACAGTTGTACAACAACCAATTGAACAACAACCAATTGAACAACAACCAGTTGTTCAACAAGCAGTTGTTCCAATTAAACAACAACCAATTGAACAACAACCGGTAATACAACAGTCGGCTAAAACACCGCCTAATGCCCCACCACTAGATTTACAACAATAGCATATGTATTATCTACACATATACATATGTATTTCCATATAAAATTTTGAATAACTAGATATATTAAATACAAAAAAAACAGCTTTATAAGAGGTTAATAAATAAATTGTATAAACCCTTTACAAAACTTTTAATATTTTTTATCGATGAGGCAGATATCCTTTTAATACCCGCCACCAAAAAATGGTAGGGATATATTCATTTTGTCATTCCGTTTGTAACACGTCGATATATCCATTTCAGATCCCATTAAGTATATATACTCTGAATAGGGGTTTCATTTTATGATGATCTAGGCATGTCCTTCCTTCTGTTGGAGGCACGATAGAGGTCGGACCGAAAAAGCTGGGGGGCTCAAATTTTGCCAGAATATTTCTTATACACAACGTTTGTTTGGTATTGAAAATGGGCCCAGTCGGAATATTAGGAAGAGAGTTAAGCTGGATTCACCCATAAAATTTTAGTTCAGAACAAATTTTTTTTATATTGAGTTTGATGTTTTACTTTTGAAAGAGAGAGAGATTATTTTGTTCAGAAAGATTTTTCTTGAATTGGTTTAATTTTAATTCTTGTTCAGAAGAAACTGAATTGGGATGCCACTATTTTTCAATATTTACATGAAAATTGAATTTGGTTGCCACATCACACAGTGTCAGTACATTTATTATACAAAAATTGTTTTTGCCGAAAATTAACAATTAAAATGGAATTTAATGAAAATATTGCTTAAAAATTAATAGAAGAATTAAAAAAACCAGGAAGAAAATGTTTGTATGACATGAGCAATAGTGCATACAAAAATAATTATTTAAAACAGGGTTTATGGAATGAAATAGGAGCGACTCTTTTTATTTTCGATTTTTTTTTATAAATTTCTTTTGCAAACAAATTGACTTTATGCACTTCAATTAAAAATAATAATTTTAGTTTTCTTCTATCCGACATTTTCTTCACATATATTTTAATGAAATAATTTACGTTTGTATTTATTTACATAGTTTGCTAGCGGTGCTTCCACTTTGTACAACTGTTTGCATTTTTATATTATTTGGCAGCTTTGTTTTTTCGGACAAATTTTCTTAAATGGGTGAATCGTTCTGCAGAAAACTCTCAGTAAAAAATGTTATTCTCCGGAAAAAATTTTGTTCAGAACAAATGGGTGAATTCACCTTTAAGCTCGCAATTCAAGAGTAGGTAAAAAAATCTGTGTCCTTCCAATATCGAATAAAATTGTGTCCAAAAAAGTTTACGTAGACCCATTAAATTTCGAATATATATTTCCTGAGTAAAAAAAAAATATTTTTCCTTGAAAATTGCCAAAATCTATTACTTTAGTTGTATGAGTCTGAAATTTTGCAATAATTGCTTTTTGGTCAAAGGCTTTGCTTTAACGGAAAGCAAATGTTACACGCCCGCCTCCCATATAACGCTTTATCACAAATTTATATAAATTCTATATGAATAAAGATTTTAAAAGAATAAAGGACTATATTTTGAAATATCTAAGATGTATTCATTAGTAGAAACAACTTCAACACACCTACTTTAACGCCCACTTTCATTGAAAAACTAATTTTACGAAAAAATTTTACTAGCATATCGAAATTATACAATGAAAGTGATACATATTTTATGTTAATAACAAAATAATAAATTCTGTGCTATAAAAGTACATCAAATTGGTGGTGGGTATAAAAGATTCTGCAGAGCCGAATATAGTGCTCTTACTTTTTTTATTTAATTAATTTTTTCTTAAATATTTTCCATTGGCGCGACAATAAAAAAATTAAATAAAGAAATTTGACGCAAAAATTATTATAAATTTTAGCGCAATTTTCTTTTTTTCTCTAAATTTTTCCGTTTTCACAACGCCGCCAAAATGTGTTTCAAGAATTTGTGTCAAATTGTGTATAGTTTTATACAAAATATTTATTTTCAGCAAAAAGTAAAAAAAAGGAAAAATGTAAGTATACATACATGAACATACTAATAAATTATAGTTTTATAAAATTGCAAATAATCTTTATAACTTCTTTCTCCAGGAGCCGCAAATGCATTATGTGTTGTCCAGAAAGAAGTAATCTCCACAAGTTCCCGGTGGATGCAGGCAGGTAAGTCGTACATTGTAGCCGAAACATTTAACTCTAAGACCAATTACACTGGGAGACCGTATAAATCAGAGAACCGATAAAATTGAGAAATTTTTAATTATATTTCAGAAATTTATACTCCTTTTTTTAGAATTTAAAAATTGTATTTGAAAATTTTGTAAAACTTGAAACATATTCACAACCGGGTAGAAATAAAAAATTTGGTGAAACGTAGCTGGTTTGTTATAAGAAAATCAATTGAAAATAAAAAAATTCATAAAATATAATTTAAATAAAAAAAATTCATGACTGAGGTGGTTGTACTCGTTGTGCTGGCTAAGGCTGTGCAGGTTGGACTGTCTGTGCAGGCTAGACTAGCTGTGCATGCTGGATTTACTGTAAAGGCTGGACTGGTGCATATAGCAGCGGTTGAGGTAGCTGGTACGGCTGTATATCTGGTATTGCTATAGCTGATACTACGGTTGGTGGTACTGCTGTGGCGGAGCTATGGCAGGGGCACTATCCTAGCCCCTATTCACCTTGCAACTAATAATAAATTTCTTTTGGCAGTGAGGACATTTTGTGTTTTGAAAGGAAAATTCATAAAATTTTTAATATAAAAAAAAATTATTACCGTAACGACTTTTAAAAATTTCTGAAATATTATAATATTTTTAAAACATAAATGAACATTAGAAATGGTGTACACTTTTTTAGACCATTTGCCAAAAATCTAGTTTACCAGCATTGCACCAAATTGAAAAAAATTTTTGGCGAAATCACTGTTTGTTATCTGTTATCGACACTTTAATTTATTTAAATACATACATATTTATCTAGTACACATAATAATATTTTTGTAGTTTTTTTTGCAGAAAAACTTTAGCTGGACAAACTACGATTTTAATTATGAATGAATTTTTATTACACTTTAATTAAATAAACTGGACTGAAAATGGTACACCAAAATTTTTTTGTAAAACTTTATGCAGTCGAAAGAATTGTTTGTTTTTTTCATCAATTTTTAATAAATTTTTAACACACGAGGGCACGGTTTGTTTTATTAATAAATTTTTATTACACTATTACACAAAATTTTTATATTTTTGAAAACAATATTGAATATTTTATTTAGTCATTAAATTAATAAATGAAACTCCAGCAACTTATTTTCTAAAGCAAACCAATTTAAAAGATGAACAAATTAAAACACAGAGTTGAAGTCAAATAAACGTTGATATAACTGGCTCGTCAGTGTTTGGAGAATCAGAATTTCTAAACACCCAACAGTTTGAAAATAATTTAAAACATTCATCTACAAATAACTTCGCATCAAAATTGCTTCTGGTGAATGCAGCATGCTCGCTAAATACAGACTTATAACAAGCCGCTTAAAGTTAGAAGTTATTCCTAACCAAAAACTGTTGATGAAAACGCCATCAGAGCCTACGATTAAAACAGGAAAAAGAAACGTATACTCCCATTATAATGCAGAAATTTGATTCTCTACACGAGAGAATCTGTATTTAAGAGAAAACCTTTTTTCCATTAAAAAGTTAAGAAGACGTTTCTATTTTAAAGCACTTAATGCGTTTCAAACTGTTAACAACGTCGTATAACATACATATACCTGTTCTGCGTGGACATAAAACAATACTAAATTATTCCTTTATGCTAAATGTGTATATTATTCAAAAGATTGTGCGCGATTTAGATTTACCATACAGTTTTTATGTGACAACATAAAATGTCAATTAAATTTCACTGGATCTAACCTCACAAAAGTAATAAAACAAAAAAATTCGCAGAATAATTGCAAAATATTAAATAAAGTCGTCGAAAGCCACAAATTGCAGAGATCGGGAATTAATTAAACAATCCACAGCTTTGGGAAATCTTTGAAATGAACAACTTGTTCCAGCAAAAGATGTAGCCCGAAAAATAAAATCCGAGCAATTACGGTTGAAACAAAGGGACGATGACATTTTTATCGATTTGTACAAAATGCAAAAGGACACGAAATAGAGCAGCTCAAACCAAAAATTACATTTTCGCAAGAAATTTATTTATATTTCGTTAAATAATTAAGTCTTCTTCAAATGGAATATAAAAAATAGCAGAAAATGAGTAGAAATATTCTATTCTTTGGCGCCACCGGTAATATAATAAGAAGCATGGAACAAAGTATATACTATGCTGGAAGCAGGGCTCGCATTATTCCAAAGATGTGGAAAGATTTTTGCTGTCCTTAGAAGTGTTCTGTATTAATGATAACATACTATGGCCACTAACCAAAAAGAATATGTTTGAACTGGAGCTATGCCTCATTTAATGCAACGGTAAGAGTTTTTAATAAAGATAATAATTTAGAACAGTATATAGGTAAATGTTATTCGATATGTTTGAAAAATAAGCCAAAAGTTTAAATAACGACTATTCAAATATGTTGCGTTCATTTTTTGAAAATTGCGTTTAAAGATATTGAAGCTCACTTGGCTGACGGTTCTGCAATTAGCTTTCCCAAATGTTAATTTTTAATGCGCAGTAAATATCACTGACATAAAGGTGTTCTCATTTTGGCTGCAAAATATATTAAAATCATTCCTTAACAACAAGCCAGCAGATGTCACAAAATGCATTATAAAATTTAAAAAAGTTGCACGAAGTGAATCACATCCGGACCCAAACTTTAACTTTTAAACAATGCGAGAAAGTACCAAATAGTACCAAATTATAAGAAAATCTCTTTCTTTCCAAGAGCAGTACAATATTATTAGAAAGCAAAATAAGCAAGCAATATCGTAGTACATGGAAATTAGTACCAAAATGTTTAAGAAAAATGAAAGTTTTGCTTCACTTGTTAAAAAAAAAACATGCTCCATATGCGGTAATATGGACAAAAATTATGAAAAGCTTAATTGAAAATAAAGGCAATACAAAGTTTTTGAATAGCTCCATAGTAAGCTACTTGAATCTATCAAAAAGCAAATAACCCTAACCGGCGAATCAAATATTGTACCTTCAGAATATATAAGAAAAATTTATGCTGCTAAAAAGAAAGAAGTAGAAAATCTATATTTAAATAAAACAGAAATGCAAAATAGAGTTATCTCGGTTACTACCACTAATGCCATCAACATTACCATTAAGAAAGAAAATGGTAAAAGAAATCTGATTCGAGAACGATGGAAAAGAACTAAAAAAATTTATTAAAACAAGGTTACGCATTGAGCTTTTTTATTGTAATTCTGCTCTCTCTCGCACGTGGCTTTACATTTGATTGATATTACAAGTAAAAATATTAAATAAAAGTTAAATAACATAAAAATGGGGAAGAAGCATATAACCTGCAATATCGTTAATAATATAATTTTAAATAAAGTATAATGCTTTTAGTCTCCTTTAATATATATAGAACTCATTGTTTATGGATTGCTTTTGTTAAGTACGAGGCTAATCTGACGTACATGTGTAGAACGGAATGTGTAATCTTGTTCTTATCACTCTTGAACATAAGTTAAACTACTAGTGTTAATTACAAATTTAAAGAAATGTCATACATGACGCAAAGATATTCATATCACATTTAAGTTTTAGTTTCAAAAAATAATTCTATGAGAAGCAAAAGTGTTAAATAATTTTATTAATAACAAAAAACAGTGCTATATTCGGCCGTGCCGAATCTTATATACACTTCACAACGTGTAGCCACGCAATAACAGTAGTTTGTATCACCACTCATCTCATATGAAATACGTACATTCATATAAAAAACATACATATATAAAAACATCCCATTGTAAAATTAAAAATTAACGTATGTATGTTAAAAAAAAAAAAAATTAAAAAAAAAATTATTTAAAAAAAATTTTTTTTTTAAATAATTAAAATATATATAATAAATATAAAACAAAAAATAAAAAAAAAAAAAAAAAATTAAAAAAAAATAATAAAAATATAAATAATATTTTAAATAAAAAATAAAAAAAAAAATTAAAAAAAAATATATAAAAAAAATTTTTTTTTGGCTCAGCTGGGATTCGATGCCAGGTTTTCTCTATCCAGTATACACGTTTGTATGTATGTATGTTGTTGTTGTAATGTTGTTTTTGTGAAAAAAAAATCGAGGTGGTCGTGGGTTTTTGCTCATATCTCAGTTGTTTATGTACCGATATTTCTGAATTTCAATACCGATCTACTCCCGAATATTTCTGATATTCTAATACCTCACCCGGGTCCGAGCGATGTCGGGGGGCTTCAAAAAGTTGATTTCAACATACACACGGTCAGACGGACAGACTGACAGGGCTTAATCGACTCCCCTATTCATAAGCTTTCAGAAAATATATACTTTATGGGGTCGGAAATGAAAATTGTAGAAATTTCACACGGAATGACAAACCTATATATACCCTTTTTCACTGTGTGAAGGGTATAATAATTAAAAATAATTACAAAAAAAAAATAATAAAAAAACTTTAAAAAAACTTTAAAAAAATTAAAAAAAAAAATCAAAAAAAAATTTTAAAAAAATATAATAAAATACAAATAATATATCAAATAAAATAAAATTTTTTTGGCTCAGCTGGAATTCGATGTCATCTCAGAAAGTTATGAGGCGATTGTGCTGAAATTCAATAGCGATTCATTCCTGGATATTTCCAAGAGATTGATACCATATACAGATCTTAGGAACATATAGTTGCTTCTAAAAGTTGATTTCAACCAACACACGGGCAGACGGTCAGGGCTTAATCGACCCCTCTATTCATAAGCTTTCAGAAAATATATACTTTATGGGGTCGGAAATGAAAATTGTAGAAATTACAAACGGAATGACAAAGCTATACATATATACCCTTTTGCACCACAGGTGAAGGGTATAAAAAACTTACAGTTTGAAAATTTTTAGACAAAAACATAAAACAAAATTACATATAATAGCGGAACTCACTGTTTGATGCAAACTACCTTTGCAAGTTGTGCAGACCGTGCCAGTCTAGCAAACAATTTAACTTGTGCACGACTACAAAAACAAGTTCTATTAAATTGCAATTTACATCACTTGAGCAAATATGCACAACTAAAAATCAGTGCAAAGTAATGTCACACCAATTTGCACAACAGATACACAATTTTTACTCTCAATTCAATTTTATACATGGCATTGTTTACCAAAAAAATTGTGATATTATATTTTTCCGTTGCTTTAGGCATTGTAATTTATTTAAAATTAATTAATTTTCTTTTCGGAAAATATCAAAACACAGAATCTTACTTATTAATTTAAAAAAAGATTTGTTGTTTCTTAAATACCTAAAAAATCAGCTCGTTGCCATAAGTTTGCAACACACATGAAAAATGCACTCACTCTTGGTAGCAAAAAATTAGTGCATATTTGCGCTAATTGCAAAAATGCTACCAAGAGTGAATTCTGCTGATTATGTTACACGGCTTTCAGACTAGGCAAGTCACTTGCGCAAGTGACTTGCGCAAGTGTTGTGTTTATAGGCAAAAGGGGTAAGGTCGGGTTAAGAGGAAGAAACTTGCTCATTTTTGAGTACACACTTGCCTGTACTCGGCAAGTACGAGCAAGTTTTTGTTGAGAAACCAAAAACAAAAGAGTAATAAAAACAAACAAGAGTGCTATATTCGGCCATGCCGAATCTTAAATACCCTTCACAACGTGTTGTCATGCAACAACAATTGTTTATGTCACCATTTATCTCATATGAAATACGTACATACAAAACATACATATATAAAAACATCCCATTGTAATATTGTACATTAAGTTTACTTATGTGCTTAAAAAAAATAAATTAAAAGAAAAATTAAAAATAAAACAATAAAAATTTTAATAAAATATAAAATAAAAAAAATTTTTTGGCTCACTCTAACCAGTATACCACGTTTGTATGTATGTGTAGATAATTGATAATTGTAGAAATTTCAAACGGAATGACAAACCTATATATACCCTTTTTCACTGTGTGAAGAGTATAACAAGTAAAAGAGAACGAAACTTGGGCAAGTCAGTTGCTGAGTCTGAACATGAAAGCAAGTTCAAAGAAAAATAAAAGAAAATAAAAAACTAACTTGAGCAAGTGACTTGCCCAATGCGAAAGGGGTATTAGTATAACGACACATGAATCGGCAACACTTGCTTTGCAAGACTCTGTCATATGCAAGCTATCGAACGTGGTGGTTGTACGCTACTTGTTTTCTTTTTTTGTATACACTCAACGAAACAAATGAAGAAAATAAGAAATCAAAATGTTTTTCTTTTCCATAGAAAATTTTAATGAAAATTTTTTTATTTATAAAAACAAGCTAAAAGGTTGAAGAAAAAAATATATTTTAAAAAGTTACCTTTTCTAATAAAAAAAGAACGATATTATTTTATAAGAAAAAACTTTAATAATAGTTATAACATTATTTTCAGTTTCCGGTTTCTTTTATCTTGATGAAACAAATGGCGCTAATATCTGATCTTCAATAATCAATTTGGTTCAGTGTATGCATATCGATTCATAAAATTACAACCAAAATGTATCATTGGCAAGCACTGGTATTAAAGTCACTTTTAACAGGTGCATTTAAAATTCGCATTTGACCTCTATTATCAATTTTAGCAGCCATTACGTTGGTCCAAAAAACCAAATATAGAATATCTTTCTTTAAAATTAAGTTCTAATTTTTTTTTTAATATCTTGTTTCAGTATCACTATTATTTATGTCAATATTATTAAAAAGTTTCAATGCATTTTTTTGTCAGTACGGCAGGTTATCCTCCGGGTGTTTTGTTTTAAGACTTTTGAAAACAAAATACTGTTCAGCTTCAACCAGAGCTGCATTTTTTATATCAAGTCCAAAAATCTTTTATATCACAAATATTCACCGCTTTTGTCAATTATTATTATATTGTTTAAAATTAAATCACAAATAGTTAGATAACAGCAAACTGAATTTACGCCATTCACTGTTTTTATTAAGGCATTTATTTATAAACAACTACAGTCTCCGCATATGCAGACGTTTTGATAACGCACACTTAAATTTATTCACTGCCTGTTCAACGATGTCGAAAGAAAACCTAAGCGAAATTTCATTCGTACAAACATATTGAAAACAACAAAAAAAAAACTAAAAATTTGTTTTCAACGTATTTGTACGAATGAAATTTCGCTTAGGTTTTCTTTCGACATCGTTGAACAGGCAGTCACTATTCAAAATACTTCAAAGTCCATTATACATTTCCTAATGTCTTTCTCATAGTGTCTAGCTAATTAAGCTTTTGCTATTGGAATTGCAACACCATTATTGTTTTGCTCTGAAACATGGATTATAATGCTGTACTGAAAACCCCGTTTTTAATCACCAGTCGCGTCTACAAATAGGGAATAAGTATTTTACGCCTTAGTTGCCCCTCAGAAAAGAGGTACATGTATTTCTTATGGTATTGAAACTCCTTGCATCAAACGACATCTCTATTTTTGTCGTTGAATTATCAATAAATCAAAAACAATGTATTCGTCTCCCTTCGTTTTTTGCAATACTTCGCTTTTGATCTTACGAGCAGAATCTTTTGATGACAGTGTCTGCATATTTCCTACATTGCACAAATCTCTAGACTATGAAATAAGCAGGTCATTGCAAAAATTTGGTGGACTTATGAAGATGTCTCATTTTATTTTTTGTGATAATTCTATTTACAACACAAATTTTCACAAAATCTGGAAGTTTGACAAAATGAATACGAAATTTTTATTTTATGCATCCGTCCTTCTAATAAATACATTTTGCATAAACACGCATAGTGTCATTATTTTTTGTGAATGCAAAACTATTAATGTTAACTGGACAAACATTGTTAATTTTTTTAAAATTTTCACGTACCAGATCTTCGGCATACTTCGCAAATTCTGTCTTACTTTTAATTTGACCATCTGCCATTTAATATTCTCTCAGAATTGTTATATGTTGATCATTAAAGCTAAATTTTTCGATTAAGTACGAATATCCCTTAATATTGCAGTCTTGTTTTATGTTATTCTTTACCTCTTTGAGAGCTGGTGCAAAGGATTAGGGCTGAGGTCCACTGCCCACTGGATTCCCTTTATTTTTTGTTTTCAACTTTTATGTTTTTTTTTTCTTTTATTATTATATATTATCTTTTATTATTTTCAATTAAAGCACCCTTTTTTATTTCCATTTATTTTATTTAAATTATCTTTAGTATTTGCTTTATTTAATAGTTTTTTCGTTTTTTTTTCTCTTTCATAAAAAATTTGTTGGCGTCTGTTGTGGTGAAGATTTTATGAAGATGTGAACACCTGTCGGTTGGCTATTTTAACGGCGTTTGCTGAGCGCCGACTCACCGCACTACAAAAAGGGGTATTGCCATAAAGGACAATCATAAGTAGACCGTCCACACGAACAACTTCATTTACAAACATGTTGGCGCCAGACAGACGCAAACAGTCATTCTGTAGTAAAACTTTTTGATTGTCAGAACCTACTCTATTTTAGAATAATGAATTCTCGCTAAACACCCCAATATCTCTTTAACATTTTAACTTTCATAACTTTATTTTCACTTCTATATGATCCTTTAATCGCTGAGACATGTATGTATGTATATAACCTACACCTACATACAAATGTATGTAATTCTGACTGTTTTAAAACTAGATAATAATGACCACATAATCCCAAAAATGGAGATCTTCAAATTCTTTGGTAACATCGACGGAAGTGCACCTAATTTCATATTATCTTAAAATAAAATAAGGCGTTAAAATTTTTTTGTATTTTTAATCACTTACCAAAAATTTTCTTTGTAAGTTTGTCAAAAAAAATCTATAGAAGATGGGGGTGGTCGTGTAATCTATCATTGTTACGTATAGTCGCAAGGAAATTTTCCAGTGTGACATATTAAACTTCTGTACGCAGCCTTATTCTGTAATTCGCTTAAGCTAAATCTCTTAAAAATCTATTTAGAAAATGGATTTCTCTAAAGTATATCGCTCAATTTGGCAATGTCTTAAAAATTACTTTGCAGCAATTTTAGCAACATATAATTTGTATCTCTAAAGTTCTCTAATTCTGTATTCTATAAAGCTTAGTCTAGACTGACGGTATGTTGTATCAGCATATATATGCTTATATTCATTTGCTTTCAAATATACAGCAAACATCTCTGTTAGCATAAATAATATGTTGGTATTTTACAAAGGTACCAAATTTTTTCCACTTACGTCAACAAATCGTCGTTCGTAAATTATTGTGTTCTATATGTATAGGTTTTATATGCCACATAGAACACAATAATTTACGAACGACGAAATGATATTTCAACATATGAATTAGCATACAATTTTTGTGTATACACGGTATGTTGAACTTTGTTTAAATATTGTATGCTGAGTCGTAAATTTGTCTCTTTCTTTTCTGATTGTGACCTCTCTTCACAGTTGTATAAAAACTCTTCGCTCGTTTCATCCATTTCTATACTTAAAGATTTCTGTGAAAGCTTAACTATTACACTTCCGCCTTTGTCTTTTCGGCTACTAGGGAGGGAGTTAAACTCGTTATTCAAAGTAGCTGTGCTAGTAAATGGTAGGGCTTGACTGCATTCCGCTTTAGAAAACGACACCTGTACATTCAAATAGTACAAATAGTAAGTAATTAAACATACACATTTTCAAGTAAAATGCAATATAACGCCACATTACTCTAGTACAGTTTACAGCAAAAGCAAGTAATAACAATGTTGTTTTATATAAAAATATTCTTAAATTTACTGTAAACCATTTTTTTTTTATTTCGGCTCAAGTTCATTTATTTAATTATTTTTGATTTTCTAAAACATTTTCTAAATTAAATTGTAATAATTTAACAATTTTGAAAAACTTTTCCAATATTAGCCGAGTGGATGGCCGCCACTACAAAATGGCGGACAATAAATTTATATATGAGCCAAACCTGGTATTTTTATATGTTACTTCCCGAACCCCCTCAATATTGGTATCAAATGAAAGGGCTTAACCAATAGAATACAGTAAATTATTAAAAAAAATTAAAATCCAAGATGTCGTATGAAACAAAATGGCGGATCAAATTTGTTTAACCCTATCAATATGGATGCAAATGAAAGGGCTTGACTAGTATCATATCAATTTTTGAGCACCACCGCAGCAGAATGCTTACGTATGAAAGATTATAATCTTTTTTATAAAGGTGATTATAGGCCCTTGATCCGGCGGCATGTAAACATATTGCATTGGAAATATCCTCTCACTTTTATGCAATAGATCCAGGGGAAAGACGTTTTCTTACCTGCCCTTCTAAAAATATTTGCTTCATAGAGTTGACAGTCATATTTGCTCTATCATGCTTTAAATGCAGTTCTTTGATTTCGGATTTTAATACAAGCATTTTTTTTTAAAAATGTTGTAGCACAAATCAAAATCGGACATACTAAAAAAAGGCTTCAATTAAAAACCGCTAGCATTATATAAAAACATATAAATATAATCACTCGGTTTGGGTTTCTTGATCTTTCTTATATTTATTTGAAGTTGATTCTGTTGTGAGTTGCTCCCACGTAAATAATGAAGGCGGAACAGCATTGGTAAATGGTTCCGAACAAACACCAGAGTGAGTTGCCACAGAATATAGAATATAAAACAAAAGTAGAAAAATGGAAATGGTGCGCTAAAAAAGGGTAAACAAATTTTGACAACTATGATATGTAAACATAAGGGATAAAGAAATGATCAGCTTATTAGTTGAAAAGACGTTATTTAATAGACCTTGATATAATATAATATTATTTTTAAGGTGTTACGTAACTGAGTTTCTACATCCTGAGTGCCTAGTGATCGACAGGCATCTGTTTAAAAGATATGTATGTAAATTTGTACATGTTTTAAAACTCGGTTACATATTGTTACGTTTATACCTTTTATAAACGTTGGATTATTTCCTTTAAATAAACCTCTTGAGTTCTTTTATTGCAATTAAAACAGTTGAAATTCGTTTTAAAATTAAGAGCACTTTATTTACTTAAACACACTCAAAGATTGTTTAATATCACTTTACTTATTACACTTATCACTTTGATTATCAAACACACTACGTAAAAATTCAAAATCGAGGATTGGGTCGGATATAATAAAGAAAAAATGGCGTATAACATGAAATATAGGTTAGGCTACGATGCGAGATTATACCTATGTACATAATGGTGAAGGGTATAATCAGATAAAATATTTTCATAAAATTTGGAATATAAACATATATTTTTTTATATAAATTACTTAAACATACTAGAATCAAAAAAAAAAAAAAATATATATATATATATATTGTTGAATTTTATATTGAATTTGAATTAAGTAAACTATATGGCAACAGCCCATCAACAAACCACAACCGCAGCCTCCACAATAATATCAGCCACAACAGCAGATGCCAGAACCGCAGTTGCCACAACAGTACCGGCCCCAGACGACAAAACCGCAGCCACCATCAGTAGAATAATTATAAGACCTTTCATTTTTGTTGTTGTTTTTTTAAGTTCATTTTTTTTTTGTTACCCTTTTTTGTATGAAATAGATGAATTGCTTTTTTTTTAATTATTTTATTATTACTTTTTAAATTGATAATTGGTTTATATTGTATTACATTTTGCTGTTAAGTCTTTCTTTTGGTACCGTATCGCTTCTCTCTGTTGTGTATTGACAAAAAAGTGATTTGAGTGACTTTCTAACAATTAGTTTTTGAAAAAAAAAGATCTAGAAAAAAGTAAATTGAAAGAAACTAGATATGAGGCAATGTAGCTAATATCGTCCTCTATAACGTCCCATTTTTAAATATTTGGCATATCTCTTTGTTTGAACCCAATTGACCAAAAAATTAGTCTTGTGACAGTCATACAGAGAGTTTTTGAAAAAGTTGTTCTAAAAAAAAGTATATTGAACAAAACAGGATATCTCACGTGTTCAGCTTTCCAATTTTTGGCACATCTCTTTATTTATCCCAATTGACCAAAAACTGACTTGGGTGGCAGTCATATAGAGTTTCTTGAAAATGTTGTTCTAGAAAAAAGTATATTGAAAGAAAGTGTAGCTAATATTGTCGTCTTTCTTTTTCCATTTTTTTTTTTTAATTTTGATATCTTTTCATTTGAGCCCAATTGGTCAAAATATAGGTTAAGTTATATTCCTGTTTTTTAATAGTAAATAAAAACTTATATATCTAAAACTATCGGACCCGGCGAACTTCGCCTCGCCCAAAATGACACCTGTCAGATTGCGTAAAGTCTAAGTCAACGTATAACACCATCTATCGGATTTTGGCTGAGAACTTTCTAATTCTTCATTTCAAAAGCCATTAAGGAATAATTCAATTGTGCATAACGTTTTGCAAAACTTTCAGTTTACAGTTTTCTCTAATGTTGTAAACAAATTAAAACGTGTATTGAAATGCCTTAACTACAATTCCGAAAAGATAATAGAAATTCAAAAAGCGCTAGAGGATGACGATGTTTTAAATGATATTACAGACATATATAATGTTGTTGCGGCCGATGTCCAATTTACATTTTTTAAATGATAACATCAACTTTGACAAGTTAAAAAAATCATTGGGAACATTAAAAAATTCCAACGACACCAGATGGAATACCTTGTGCAATATGTTTCGAAGTTTTTCTAAAAATGAAAAAGTTGTAATTATTGCTCTCGTTGAGGTTGCTAAAACGGTGCTGGCATTAAATCACATGGAGAAATTAATAGTAGCAGAATTTCTGAAATTATTAGAAGTGTTTGGAAATGCTAAAAGGAACCTTCAAGGAAGAAAATATCTGACTATTAATAGCAACATCGTATTTTACGAAAATATTGTGTATGTCTTACAAGAAAATTGCGCCAAAGCTAGTTTTAAGGAGACCATTAAAATATATGATTTTGCAATATTAAATTTTCCTAAACGTTTTAAAATATGCAAAATTCATGTTGTTGCGGCCCTATTAGATCCGGTTCAACAAAAACTGGCAAAGATTGGACAAGTGGCTCGAAAAAAATCCCGTAAACAAAATAATGGATTTGTATGAGGAATTAAAAGATGATGATGCAGACGACGGAATCTTGGGTTAAGATCAATAAATCCTAATTTTAAAATAAATTTTAAATTAAAATTTTTTTTTAGAATGTAGAAGAAAAGTCATTCCACTGGAGCATCGCATCTTTTATAGCGTCAACATCAGATCCTAAAGAAAGAAATACACTTAAAAATGAAATCGAAAATTACTTTACATCATCATATGGTAATACGGTTACATTTTAATGGTGGCAATAAAATGAAAAGGTACAAAATGTGATTACATCAGCTTTGAATGTTGATTTAAATGTATATAAAATTCGATACATTTGAGATTTTTTATATAAAATTCGATACATTTGAATACGTTTTTTTGTTTAAGCTAGCCATTTAGCTATTGACTCACAGCCGGATTCCAGCCGCCGCCGCGCTTTTTGGTAGGCAGCCGCCGCCGCCGTTTAATAATCGGCGCAGATTTCTAGTCTTTTTGAGTGGTTGAAATATACTTGCACAAAAAAAAAAGAAATTCCAAGTTAGGTATACCTTTTACCGGCGTTCATACAGCGCCGCCTCGCCGCACTATGGGTGCATTTATACCGTGTATTTTACACGGATGGTTTCCACAAACAAACTCATGACAGACACCAACAATAGTTTTTCATCTAAGTCAAATGTAAAACTAATTTATTATTATCGCATCGGATAG
This sequence comes from Phyto melanocephala, assembly GCA_941918925.1. Classification (NCBI taxonomy): domain Eukaryota; kingdom Metazoa; phylum Arthropoda; class Insecta; order Diptera; family Rhinophoridae; genus Phyto; species Phyto melanocephala. The sequence continues at coordinate 22,839,549 of OW799234.1, read as the reverse complement.
GATTTTTAGTTTTGTCAGAATCTATATTCATATGATACAATTGAACCTTTAAGAAGTATTTCAAGAACTTTTTTTTACGTTTTTGAATAGAATACTCGTTATTTGCGCTTTTTATTGTTTTGAAGGAACTTCTTTTTTTTATCGAAGATAAATAATATAATAAAAGTTTTATTATTAAATGAAGTTGATTTTTTGTGAAACTCAAAATTAAATTTTTTTGGGAGACAATGATATGCTAAGAGAAAGACGAAGAATACCTTTTCTGAATATATACCCGACTCTACTGCTGAAACAAATGAACGAGATTTGGAAGTCGCTAACAACACACCCGAAGGAAACAAAAGCGTAAAAGTTATTGAAGATTCCATTGTTGTAACAAAAGTCAAAGTTCTATATTCAAAAAATAATTAAAAAAAAAAAAACATTTTTGAATATGTTGCATAAAACTTCAGACTAAAATAAGTAGACACTTTTTTCTGAAACATATGAAGAAAATGATTAAACTTGGCTGTGAAAGCAAGGTACGTTCAAAAATAATTAATGACTTGAAAAAAGGGGGATTTTTTATACAACACGTCTGCTGAAAATAATATTTATTGTATCTCGACAACAGCAAAGTAAGTCCAAAAATTACGCTGATGATTATGTGTGTTGTAAAGTTTGTAAATGGTATTTCTCCAAAAGAACTCTCCGAATTCAGACAGCAAATTGTATGGGTTATAGTAAGAAATGCTGCAATTTAATAGATCGTCGAAGAATGACACAATACTTATGTACTTACCCGTTAGCTAATAAGAAAAGAAAGCCCAAATCTTTCCAGTTCTAAGAGATGATAAAATTTCCATATCAGTGTGATATGATGAACTCATTATAAAGTTTGAAAACAAATTTAGTGAAATGTATTCATCAGAGCACTAACATGATATGATACGTGCTAATTTGAGATTGTTTCAACGTTTTAAAATACAACTAAAGAAACTAGTCCCACAAATAAATAAATAATCTTAAAGTTATATTTAAGCCCAGATATTTGACAAATGCATCAGTGCGCTCCGAACTGTCGCCAACTGGGATGAGGATTTAATGGGGTTTAAGACGCCAGCAGTGGCCCAAAGTCTAACATCGCTAATAAAAATGTGTGGAAAAAAAAAAGAACCGAGTTTATGTAAGACCAACGTTTTTATCTTAAATCAGAGTTGGAACATTTTCTACTTCTATGGGAAGAGGAAATTCCTACATTAATATTAAAGCGTTGGATAATCAAAAAAGACTAAAAAAAAGTTTGCGTTTATAAGATACTAAAAAGTTATATATGTATGTATATATTTAAAAGAAATATCAACATCATGAAAACATTGAACAAAGAATTTCGCATGAAAAGCTGAACTCTACTAGTTAAAGCCTCGTTAATATTTCTTGAAATATTTAATCGCACGATAGCAGGGGAAATCGAGCGTCTAACTTCAACAAATTTTGATAAGAATGAAGTAATAACAGACATTACCGATAAAGACCTAACAAAAAAAAGTATCAAATGATTCTATAAAACTAGCAAGACAATTCGTAAGAATAATACTGCGTGGCAAGCTTGGACGGACAGTGAGTGTGGTATTATGTCCTATAAGTATTAGTGCTATAAAACTTATCATTAAGGACAGCACAGATGCAGGGATAACTAAAGAAAACAAGTATATATTTTGAATGCCCTCCAATAAATCTTTTACAAAACAGTAACTCCGAACTTGCCCACTATAAAGATAGTTTTGTGAAGAATGTGGCGCTCAAGTCCCAGAAAGCCTCAAAGGTATAAGTCTCCGGAAACACATTGCTTAACGTTGAAGTGGCTTCTGTCTTTAGGTTGGCCAACTTTATGGGGCACCATAAAGATATCCATAAGAATATTTACCGCATGTCTATCCCTGTTTCCGAAGTAACATGCGTTTCAGAGCTCTTAATGGCTGCTGTATGTGATGATGAGGAAAATATTGAAGAAAATGATGGCATAGTAAGCATAGAAGAAATTTCTGAAAATAAAGTTTCCTTACACGAAAGTGTCGATTCCAAATCCTCGTCAAAAAAAAAAAAACTTAAAAGCAGTAAGTACAAATAAAAAAAACTGCGAAATATGTACGACATTTTCAATTTATATTTACTGTCGTTTTCAAAAATTTTTTATCAAACTACATAAGTATGTACAGCAAAACATTATCAAAGTATGTAAAGGGTGTTTTTTTAAGCCCGATAGAACTTGAAATTGTGAAAAATAACACAAAAAATTAAATTGTAATCAAAATTTTTTTTTATTCGAAAGATCAATACGTGACATTAACATTTGAAAATGATTTCGGGCATATGGGCACCGCGGCTGTTCTTGACGAAGCGCATTCTGGACGTCCAATTTTATCGCAAAATTGTGTTCAGCGATGAGGCGCATTTTTGGCTTAACGGGTTTGTTAATAAGCAAACTTGCCGCATATGGAGCGAGACCAATCCACAAGAGACCCTACAGACTCCATTACATCCAGAAAAATGCACCGTTTGGTGCGGTTTTCACGCTGGTGGCATCATCGGACCTTATTTCTTCAAAAATGAGGCCGGAGCTCGCGTTACGGTTAATGGAGATCGTTACCGCACCATGATCAATGATTTTTTGTTTAAAAATATGGATGACATTGATCCGGAGGAGATGTGGTTTCAACAGGATGGCGCTACGTGCCATACGACGAACGCAACCATCGACTTATTGAAATCAAAATTTGGCGATAAGTTGATTTTGAGAAATGGACCTGTCAATTGGCCTCCAAGGTCGTGCGGTTTGACACCTCTCAATTATTTCCAGTGGGGCTACGTGAAGTCACTGGTTTATGCTGATAAACCAGCAACAATTGACGCCTTGGAGGCCAGCATTGTTCGTGTTATTCGTGACATACGGCCAGCAGTGCTCGAAAAAGTGGCCCAAAATTGGACGTTCAGAATGCGCTTCGTCAAGAACAGCCGCGGTGCCCATATGCCCGAAATCATTTTCAAATGTTAATGTCACGTATTGATCTTTCGAATAAAAAAAAAATTTTGATTACAATTTAATTTTTTGTGTTATTTTTTACAATTTCAAGTTCTATCGGGCTTAAAAAAACACCCTTTACTTGTGTGTAATAGTGGAGCTATACATTGAAAGATGTATGTATATGTAGATTTACTTTTTACAAAAATATACGGATATCGTTTAATAACCTCAATGTAGGATTGACGTACATAGATATTCTATAACATCTGTATTACACTCAACTTATAGCGTATAAAAGTGTTTATTTACTAGAAATAATTTATTTTTATTTTACAGTAATAATATTGTATTATATCTTCTTTCTATCTATCTATCTATCTTCTTTTATCTTCTATCTATATATATAAAAGTGAAACTCTGTGTGTGTGTGTGTGTTAGCTATAGACTCCGAAACTGTAAAACCGATCGGGCTCAAACTTTGGTAAGTTGTTGTACACATACCAGGGAGTGTTTATGGGTGAAAAAAAGTGGGCGGAGCCACGCCCATAAAAAATTAGTTATCAGTTTTAGCTACTTGCACCAGACCGATTTTTCTGAAACTTTGCACACATATCGAGCTGTCATGACTAAATAATTTCGTGATAAGAAAAGTGGGCGGGGCCACGCCCCTAAAAAAGTTTTAATTTTGAGGTACTTGCACTGAACCGATTTTTCTGAAACTGTGCACACATACTAAGCTGTCATAACCATATAATTTCGTGATTAGAAAAGTGGGCAGGGCCACGCCCATAAAAACAAGTATAATTTTGAGGTACTTCCACTGGTCCGATTCTTCTGAAACTTTGCACACATATTGAGCTGTTATGACTTTACAATTTCGTGATTAGGAAAGTGGGCAATGCCACGCCCATAAAAAAAATTATAATTTTTAGGTTTTTGCACTTGATATTCAATTAAAATTCAGAATGCATTTCGATTCATTAAGGGGCGTAGCAACGCGCGCCGGGTTTGGCTAGTAGTATATAAAATAGGATGTATGTAACGTATGGACTCCAAAACGACTGGACCAATTTTGATGAAATTTTCAGGGAATCTTCAGAATATTTAGGCGGGTGACACTGTGATTTTTTTATTTTTGGTCTGTGGGCGGTGGCAAAATCCAATGTTCATATTGCACTACCAATGACATATACATATATTTATTTTGTTTTTTATTTATTTATTTTTTTTTTTTTTTTAAAGCCGTTGTCATGTTTTTCAAAACGCAGCCTCTTAAATTGGTTGTGTGGTTTCGAAGATATTTACAAAAAACCTATGTTAATAATGATCCAATATCAGAATTTTAAAACTTTCGAAATGTTGCATTCAAAAATCCGAATTTTCGGTTTATTTACAAAAAAATATTTTCAGCTCAATGAGCAAATTCAATTGAAACTGCCCGGCAAATTAATCAAATACAAAACGATCGACACGGTAATGGATGAAGAACAAGCCGTCAATTATCCCACTGACTTTTTGAATTCATTGCAACCACCCGGAATGCCACCGCATGTGCTAACATTAAAGGTTGGATCACCGGTAATTCCTATTCGCAACTTAAACGCACCGTTATGCAACGCAACCAGATTGACCATCAAAAACTGTTCACCAAATTTGATTGAGGCAACATTCATCGCTGACAGATTCAAAGGCGAAAACGTACTTATTTCACGAATTCCGATGATTTCCAATTCAAGCGGCTCCAATTCCCTTTGCGTCTTGCCTTTGCTATTACCATCAACAAAGCACAAAGGCAATCATTGACTATTGCTGGCTTAATTTTGAAAAATTAATTAATTTGTATGTGACTTCCTCTCAAGATGGCACGCCAAAAAATGTATACGTTTTTACACCAAATAAAAAAAATAAAAAAAACATTGTCTCTACGCTGGCCTTAAGATGAAGTAATAAATAAATATAATTTCCAATTTGCCTTAAATACATGCGTTTCTTTTTAGATTGAGCCCACACCTACACCACATGTAAGTTATTCTGTAAAAAGGCTTTATGAGTTTTCCATGGATTTTTATTTGAAGGCCGTAAATTTCGTTAAAAGCTCAATTTAAATCGTGTGGTAATACTACGCTAATGTTTGCTTAGTGCCAGCAACACGGACCGTGTCAGCTAGTTTTTAATAATACTGAAAAAAATTTTTTTTTAATAAACTATCTTAAAACATATATATACGTACGTACATATGTATGCACATAAGTTTATTTTTATAAAATAATATAACTTAAATTACAATTTTCGTTTTTAAATTTCTTGTTTAATAGTAGAGACTCTAGCATTCTTTTTCAATGTAGGTAAATCATAAAAAAGTCTGAATAAAATTATAAAATACATCTGTTTCTTCAGGGTATTGAAGATTTAACAAATAAAAAATCTTAAACAAAATATCAAAAGCATTTAAACATGTTAAAATTGTCAATATAAACAAAAATCTACCTTAATTCAGTTACATATTTCTCCAACAATTAAAAGTCTCGGCTGGTTTTATATAGTCCGGCCATAACTTAAAAATTTCGGATGTACTTTTGGACTCGCAGAGTTGTTTCAAGCGAACGGTGGCACATTTTCGCCAATAGAGGTCAAACTCCTATGCCGTAATATATTCACTTTTAAGATGCTGTAAATATATAGTGTAATTTTCCTTGGATTCTAAACAAGGGAAATTAATATTAATAAAATTAAACACATATATATTTCACGTTTGTTACAACCTTCTGAGGAAGCAGTATCATCTTTCTTTAGGATATCTTTCGAAACTCTTTTAAAGTGTGCGAGTTTATTATAGATTTTGCCTCTTTTTCCGTTTGTGTAAAGTTCCTAAAAAGTTTAAAGGTATTTAAAAACAAGTAACAATGCTATGTTCGGCCGTGCTGAATCTTATATACCCTTCACAACGTGTAGTCATGCAATAACAATTGTTTGTATCACCATTCATCTCATATAAAATACGTACATATGTATATACTGGTTAGAATAAATGTGGCATCGAATCCCAGCTGAGCCAAAAAAAATTTATTTTATTAAATATATTATTTTTATTTATTTGGTTGTTGGGTTTAAGCTGGTTTATATGCATTTCACTGGTGCTTATGCCAGATCATCAGTAAACCTTTACCCAAATTCTTGAAAAAGTTTAAAATTTTTATAAGTTATATTTTTAAATTCTCATTAACAAAATGAGAATTCAAAAATAAAACAAAAAAACTATAAAAAACTTTTTCAAAAAACCAACCAACAATTTTTCAATTTTAATTTATTTTATTTTTCTAATCCCATGTAAAAATAGCATTTGCTTGACAAAATAAGAACTGAATTTTATTGATTTAAATAAAATATATATATATATTATTTTTATTTTATTATTTTTTTTTTATTTTTAATATATTTTTTTTTTAATTTTTTTTTTGGCATGTTTTTTAAATGTATGTATATATGTATGTTGTTGTTGTAATTGTGAAAAAAACGAGGTGAATATACCCTTGTGCATCACAGGTGAAGGGTATAAAAAAATTGTTTTATATATATTTACCAACTCCTCTGTATAAATCATATTTCTTTTTCCATCGCGGCACAATCCGAAAGCCGACATTCAAATTTATTAGCTTCTATATATTTCGCTATTGCGTTAATTAAAAGATTTCGCTGTTCCTCGAAAAGAATTTCGTTCTTTCTAAAAAATTTCTAAATCTATTTTCCGTTATACATATGTATGTGTTATTTAGTATTTCCATAACTGAAATTTGTGTTGGTTTGCTAACAAAATTTGATTCTTTTTGCTCTATGTATTGTTTATTTTCATTTGATTCAATATCTTTTTGCCATCTATCCAAATAATACTCAAATTTTACTTGGTCTCCTATAGGAAAATCAATCAAAAGTTTTTCAATTAACCTTCAACATTTTAAGAAGTTCTGTGGTGATGTCTTGCTCTGTAAGAAGAAGAAAATTAAATGTTTCTTAAAAAAATTCATAATTGAAAACGTTAAAAATGATACTTGCCTTCTAGCCTACCATACAAGTGGCTCAAATTCCAGCTATTTAAAATGCATTTTAGGTCTATATTGTTGAAGCTATAAATTTTTTTGTTTTGTTTTTTTTTTCCAAATTTAATTCATCAAACTGTAAAATATAAACGCTTTCGTTAGCAAAATTATCCTTGTTATCATTAAAATGTTTGCAAATATGTTTTTGATAGGAACGTTTGATATGAAATTTTTGGAAACAGTCTTTAAACGTGGATTCGTAAAAAAGTTTTTTAAGGTAGGCCACATGTATTAAGATGGTTGAACATTTTTTTGGAGCAGTCATATAAACTTTCGCATAAAAACCATTTGATGATGACTTCTGCTATTATTTTGTAAAAGCTATAAGCTGATGTACATACATATAGATTATATATATACGTATGTAACCTCGTTGAGACTGAATAATCAAGGTTTAACTGTATATATATTTATCAAACCTATTTTATATTTGACTAAGATGCTAGCATTTTAAAGCCTGCCACATATTGTGACAATCATATCACCATATTCAGAGAAGGGTTAGTCCGACTATCACTTTGGCATTAGGCTACTACCCTTCCTCTAGACTGCTGGTTCAAGATCAAGACGCTAGATCCGTTGACAGCAGGTAAGCCAAATATAGAAAGGTTATCTGTTATAAGCTTAATGCTAATTGATTTTGCAAAAAAAACATCGCCTTTACATAACATTTTTTAACATTAAATTAATATTCAAAATTTCTTTACGAAACATATTAACGAAATAAGCTATTTTTTGAGAAGGGGAACAAAAACACATTTTCATGTCAACCGGTCTAATATACTTACATACATATTGATATACTATTGTTTTAAACTTTTTTATTATTCAAAAAAATCTATCCAAAATTGCATTTTTGTAATTTTTTTATTTTATACTAGCTGACCCGGCAAACGTTGTTTTGCCATATAAATTATTTCTAGGAAAAATTTTTTTAGTTCAACAAAAATTACTATCAAATGACAATTCATAATTCAACATGTTCATATTCTTTTATATTCGTAATGCATTTTCGTTATGCTTTCAATATCCATCCTTTGGCTGGAATTATTGATAGGTGATAAAAATTCAACAAAATTTGAAAATTAGTACTAAGATTTACTAATTCAAATTTCATTGAATTGTAACATAAATAGGAATTTTAAAATTACATAGTAGTATACCGATAAAGAGTGCTGAAGATGGAATTGTATGTGATTTTGAAAATGCACTCCACTCGGCTAATATCGGAAATAATTTTAGAAAGAATATTCCTAAAAATGGTTGCAATTTAAAGAAAGAATAAATGAACTTAAGCCAAAATAAAAGTGGTTCACATTGAAAACTTAATATATAGTAAAAAAAAAAAGTTCGAATAAAATATAAATATAAAAAAAAAATAAAATTTAAATAAAAAAAAAAATTTTTTTGCCTCAACTGGGATTCGAACCTACGTTCATCCGGTGTGTGTTGTTGTAAAAAAAAACGAGGTGGTCGTGGTCTTTTGCTCATAACTCATTTGTTTATTTACAGATTTTTCTGATTTTCACTACCGATCTGCTCCCGAATATTTCTGATATTTTAATACCTCACGCGGGTCCAAGCGATGTCGGGGGGCTTCAAAAAGTTGATTTCAACATACACACGGTCAGACTGACAGAGCTTAATCGACTCCCCTATTCATAAGCTTTCAGAAAATATGTACTTTATGGGGTCGGAAATGAAAATTGTAGAAATTTCACACGGAATGACACACCTATATATCGATGCCTTACTTCCTCAACCTCGTATCTTAAAAAATACGGTTCTGATTTTTTCATATCAAACGATTGTTTTATGCTTTAACTAAAAAAGATTAGTATATTATTACTACTAATATACATATGTAAATACAATCAATTCCTTAATAATTGCATTTAAACTTTTAACAAAACAACGAACTATAAAAGGATGAACCGTTTTTTTTTTCTCTCCTGAAAATTTTTTTTGAAGATACGAGGTTGAGGAAGTAAGGCGCCGATATACCCTTTTTCATTGTGTGAAGGGTATAAAAACGTAAGCCATATGTATTCCATGGTACGCAGAACGAATGCTAGTCACTTATATCTGCTGGGTTGAGTCGCCGCTTTTTATATTTATATTTTAAGCACATATAATTTAAGCATATATGTATGTAGGTATAATTTTTAATTTAAAACCCTCACTAATAATAATACCTCACCTGTATTGGAGTTCATTTAGTGTTTTGTTTAAATTTTTCGTTCACAATTGTCCTTATATTTTTATATTTGTATATAAAATTACTTTTTGTTTTAATCACATTATATTTTAGTTACACTTTTTGCTTTAATTCATTTATTTTTACTATTTATCGAACTTTTTTATCTTGCGCAAGAACACCTCGCCGTAAAACTCTTTACTATTTTAATTGAAACTTGTTCAAATGTCTTAACCAGCCTACGCGCTTGAAATACAAATTTTTACAGTTAGTTTGTCTTTCAACAATTTGCAAAGAAAAAAAAAAGCAAATAAAGCAGAATTATTGATGCCGGCGGCAAACGAAAAACATGCGTTTTACTTAGCATTTATATATTTTCATTTCGCATACGGCTACAGGTTTGTTTATAATAGACATTGTAAGAGCGTAAGAACCAGGGATAGGATATGAGATTTGTGTTTCGGTATCCAAAAATTTTTTTTTTTAATTTTACAGGTTTCTAAAAATAAAATATTTAATGTAATTATCAACAAAAGTGTATACGTATGTTTACGAAACTACTTACATAAGCTAAGGTTGTCATCATCGTCAAAAATTCCTTCCATAGGCAATTCTAAAATGTCTTTGGTAGAATTTGATGTAGAAGAATTCCCTTTTCTTTGAGAATTTTTTGTGTCCTTTCGCATTAGGCACTCGACTTGCCAGGCAACATCATCTTGTTCTTCAGGACTAATTTTTTCCATCGTGTCAACAACAAGTGCCCCCAACCAAGCAAATTTTTTTCCACTTTTCTTGTCCTCAAGACCTTTGTAAACGCATGTAAATCACTGCGAAATTCATTCATTACGTTTGTTCTCTACAAAATTTCATAAATGTTCATAAGTGTACACAACTGTTTTTTCTTTGGAGGCTCCTCATTACAAATATTCTTGCTGCAGCTGGGGATACAAAATTCGTTCTTATTGTGGTTCTCATCTGAAGTAATCTAAAAATATAAAATGTACAGGAACTAATACAACAATTTTCACTTATAATATATGTGACGAGGTCTCCTGAAAACTGCAAATATAACATTAAATCCAGGCAAATCAATCAAGCCCTTCCCAAGTGAAGAGGTTACATACATGGGCCATTTTTTTTATTTATACATAAATAGATATTGAAGACATAAATTGTACATACCTTTTGAATTTTCTGCGGAGACTTATCATTGCTGCCGCTCGGAAAGCATAACGCATTGTCATCTATATTTAACTAAAAATTTAAAATCGATTCAAAAATAAACATTTTCTTGCATATTATTTGTAAATATGTGTATAGGGATATACCTCCTTCGTGTGGCTTTCCAAAAAGCTAAGTTGCTGGAAACACCAAAGCTTTGTGTTATACACCTCTGTTACTCCGGCACCACTTTTTTTGATGGTTTAATCGTGCGTAATTCTTGCATGTACTGTGTTCGCAAATTTTTCCATTTGCATTTAATTTCCTCCGCAGTTAGCTCGTTGTCCGCTTTTTTCAACTTTCCAAAATATTATTAAATGCTTTAGCCTTCTTTACCCGGTCCAAGTATTCAGAGGATCTGATGATAAAAGTCCAGGAATGTTGTCGAACCAGGTTAATTAAGCGTTCTGTTCAATCCTTGACCAAATTTAACCACATACATATAATTTATACATTTAAATTCTATTTAATAATTTATTAGATATTGATTTTAATCACTTTTTTTCACAACACTTACGGGAAAAACTTACTCTGATTTATTATACTTTTTTCCTGGCGTACCGACAAGGAATGCGATATTTTAAAAGACATATCGTCGTTCACAAGTTATTGTGTTCTATGTGACACATAAAACATATACCTATAGAACACAATAATTTGAGAACGACGATATCATTTTTCTTTTGCAACCCTAATCCCAATGTCTCTACTTTTTCTTAGATTTGTCCACCTGCGCAGATTACCTAGCATTCTATGTTTTTAATTTGGTATTTTTCCTATTTCTGCTAAATATTGTCCACGATATTTGTCAAGTGCTGCTTGTAACATCCGAAATTTCGAAGAAACGGTCATTTTGTTTTAAGTAATGTTTAAAGGTCTTAAGTTTTATATTACTCTCACTAATATTTATGAAACTTACGTCGCTGTCTTCCTCTACGATCTCACTATTTACTTGACTTTTATACTGTATGGCATTGGCTGACGTATGTATGTCATATAATTATTTTTTTTTATTCTTTTGTACCGATATTTCATTACAAGTCAGTTCGTTTGCATTTAGTTCAGCACTTTTATTTTTTGGAACAGCAAATTTCGACGTTTTATTGCCAAAAAGGTATTCCTTCGAACAACGACGGCTGCATGCATATATTCGTTCAACCGAAGACTTTACACCTTAAATGCGAATCATTACTCTGTATGGGCGTGTTTCCGCCCTCCTTTTTATACCCGCCACCAAAAAAATGGTGGGGGTATATTCATTTTGTCATTCTGTTTGTAACACATCGAAATATCCATTTTAGACCCCACAAAGTGTATATTTTCTGAATCGGGGTTTGATTTTATGACGATCTAGCTATGTCCGTCCGTCTGTTGAAAGCACGATAAAGGTCGCATCGAAAAAGCTAGGGGGCTCAAATTTTGCCAGAATCTTTCTTATACACAAGGTTTGTTTGGTATTGAAAATGGGCTAAATCGGAATATTAGGAAGAGAGTTATAGCTCGTAAATCAAGATTTGGTCGAAAAAACCGTGTCCTTCTACCATCGAATAAAATGGAATTGTGTCCAAACGCATTAACGTAGTGTCATGAAACTTCGAGAAAATATTTCCTGAGTAAAAACAATAATTCTCCCCGAAAACTTCCTAAATCTATGCATTAGAAAAGGAGTTATCGATCAAAATGTACGAAAATTTATACCGCACAGTGTATTTTTCGATATATTTAAAAACAAAAACGTTTAAAAGCAACAAAATTGGATGTACGATTCCGAAATTTGCAAGTATGGGTTTTTGATCAAATGCTTTGTTCTAACGGAAAATAGATACGACACGCCTACTTTTACGCCCACCTCCCATATAACGGTTTATCTTAAATTCATATAATTTCTATATGAATAAATATTTTGAAAAAATAAAGGATTATATTTAAACATCTAAGTTGCGTTCATTAGTAGAAACAACTTCAACACGCCCACTTTCATTGAAAGACTAAATTTACGAAAACATTTTACTAGCATATCGAACTTATACAAAGAAAGTGATACATATTTTAGTATAAAGATACTATTGCATAGCGATTACTGTTAATAACAAACAAATACGTTTTGTGCAATAAATTGCGTTATTCCCCGGGAATTTGAGTTACTTAACCTTCCCGATTACCTGGGAGTATTTTTCAGGATCCCGGGAAATAAAAAAGTTGGCTACGATTCGAAAGCAGATGCTTATATTGTTTATATTAAAATTGAATTCTAATGATTTTATTTTTGATCTCATTGCTGAAGCACCTGTATTTTTGTTTTTTGTGGGCATATATATGATCTCGTATCTAGAGAATAATATTTTTTTCAATAAAAAATATTTTTACTCAATTTATATTTTCAATTCAAATCTCCTTATTAATTTTTATAGTTTTTAAGTGTTTCTTTTACATTATAAACTATTTGATGCTTTTTAATAAAAAATTTTTTTATTGATTAAAAACAAATTTACTTTATATTTGTTTTCCGGTGGGATCCCGGGATATTAAAAAGTAAATCTAGCATTTCCGGGAAACGAAAAATTTCGGAAAAAAACCTAGCTATAAAAGTACGGAAAATTGGTGGTGGGTATAAAATCGGCACAGCCGAATATAGTGCTCTTACTTGTTGCCATTCAAATTAAATTGTTTTGTCCGAAAATCCGTATGTGAGCACAAATCAATAGTCACTACTGCTTCATAAATGTCGAAAACACAAAAACAGTACCCTTTGGATCCTTTACCCATTGAGTTGTATTGTCCGTAAAACCATATGAGTGCACAAATCAATAGTTACTTATTCGAAATATCTAGCTTCATAAACGTCACAGAATATTAACCAGAAAGAGAGAAAAAAAAACCTGATATAAAATTGAGTATAAGAAAGTGAAATCAGGTATATACCACATAAAATAAAAACAAAACAAAGAAAAATTTTTATTGAAAAAAGTTGTTAAAATTTTTATTTTTCAAGTTAATATTTTTAATAGGTTTAAAAAAGTTAATATAAAAAAAAAATATGGTACATTTATAAGTGTTAAAAATAATTGAATTAAATGTTATTTTAATGTGTATTTTGTGTGATTTGTAAAGTTACCCACAGTTCAGATTCTTGGCCACTGGCTGCTAGTGGAGTAAATACTTGACTTGAACCAATTTGAAGAAATCTTTTTGGAATCAATGGTAAGTGCCTGAAAATGTGAAAAACTAAATATTTATTAGTATTTTAAAATTTTTGTGATTTATTTTAAGGGTGCTGTTTTCATAACATTTTTCAAAAATTGAAAAGGATACTGACCTGAGGAAACTGGACCAATTGGATCAAATCTTTTTGGAATCAACGAAGTATCTTAAGTGCCTGAAAATGTGCAAAAATAAATATTTATCAGTATTTTAAAATTTTTGTGATTTATTTTAAGGGTGCTGTTTTCTTAACATTTTTCAAAAATTGAAAAGGATACTGGCCTAAGGAAACTGGAACAATTTAATTAAATCTTTTATTTCTAATTTTAAATGTAAAATAATTTAAATAAAAACTGAAAATTCAAAATGTTTTATAAAATATTTTTTATTTAAAAAAAAGATTTATTTTCGACCTTATCTGGTCTAGATCCATCATGTTTTGTTTAAACAGCATCACCTAGAGAAGGTTGTGGCTTTTCACCACGCATGATGGTCTTGAGTAAGGGGAAGCTAGAAATTCAGATGCATTTAATATTCGCTATAAAGAATGAGATCGATAAAACCCTAACACGAATAAAACGCAATAACTTTGAAACGAATTAATCCATTTTAATGAAAATAGCGTGGTTTAACAATAAAATAACAGTAAATTAAAATATTAATGCTTTTTGTAAAAATTCAGCTTTTTTTGATGAACTGTTTCACCTTTTCCGGAATTGAGACCATGAGGGTTTTGATGGTATCCTTAGTAACTTTATTGCTGGAATAAGACCATTTCTGGGAAAAAATTTTAGTAGTATTAGCAACTAGTTTTGTATCCTTCAGCACTCTTTTGACTAAAGCCCAGTAACGTTCGATGGGCCTTAGTTCTGGACAATTAGGTGGATTTGCTTCTTTTGGCACTACCACTATATTATTTGTTTCATACCATTCTGCTGTAGATTTACTATAATGACACGACGCTAGGTCGGGCCAAAAATATGTTGACTTGTTGTGTTTTCGTATGAATGGAAGCAACCTCTTCTGCAAGCACTCCTTGATGTAAATATCAGTGTTGATAGTCCCAGTAGTAATAAATTTACTGCTTCTTTCTCTCTTTGTCTTTTTTTGGAACTTAAATTGGTCATCGACATTACCTCTTCCATCGGCCACATAATAACTTCGCCCTGGGAGCTGAGAAAAGTCGGCAAGAACGTAAGTCTCATCATCCATAATACAACACTCATATTTGTTGATAAAATTTCTAAGCAGTTCTTTGGCACGACTTTTTGCATCCAAGTTTTTCTTCGAATTTCTGTCTGGCACTTTCTGAACCTTGTAGGACTTAAGGCCTTCATATGTTTTAACCTTTCTTACAAAAAAATCGGAACAGTTTGCTTTTAAGGCGGCTTTACGGTTTGAGAGGTTGGGATTTTGGTTTAGAAGACTAACAATCTTTGAAGCTAACTGTGGGTCAGTTATACCTTTTCTGGCTCCGCTTCCAGCTTTCCTTTTAATACTACGACGTTCGTTATACACTTTTATCACACGCGAAACTGTTTGTCGTGACACCTTTATCTCATTTGCAATAGATTTGTAAGTACGACTGGGATTTTTTAAAAAAAATTATTATTTTTTCACGCACTTTTTCTTCGGAATCCATTTTCAAACAAACTAATAATCCGATTATGCTATTATTTTGTACACATAATTTGACAAGTTTTTAAATGCAAACTTGATCATAAACAGTTATATTTTTTGTGCATGAAGAAAGGTGGAATTAAAAATGTGTGTTAAGGTTTCTTTACTTACTCCTGAATTTAGGACGATATAAATTTTTGTTCAATTCAAAATCAAATAAACCATAATTGGTAATAAAATATACAGTTAGTGTCATTAATATTCGGTATTTTTTTAGATATATATTTAAATGATTATTAGTAGGCCAAATGGGAACTTTTGTAAAATATTTTTTTTATTTTTATTAAAAACTTATTAGGGAATTTAAGAATTAACATTTTTATAAAAAAGAACAACAACAATATAAAGAAAACTAAATTAATTCAGAAAAGATAAAATATAAGCCATCATTAATATTCGGTTTTCTCTTAAAAGCAACAAATAACGCATTAAAAAAAACTTTTATCCTTCAGTTCAGTATTTTGTTGGGTATCCTTTTTGTTTAATGACTTCATTTAGACGGTTTGGCATGTTTTTAACTATACTCGCTGTATAAGCTATGGGAATCTGATCCCATTCTTCTTGCAGCCTTGATTTCAATTCAGATATGGATGTTATTTTGTGTTTGCGGATACGCCGGTCCAACTCATCCCATAAATTCTCAATTGGGTTAAGGTCTGGGGATTGTGCAGGTGGTTGGAGAACTTTAGGGCAATTATAAAGAAGCCACTCCTGAATTAAGCGGGACTTGTGCCTTGGGTCGTTATCTTGGTAGAATTTAAAGGAGTCTAAAATACCCAATTTATTGGCACTCTCTTTTAAATTTTGCCGGAGAATATTCAAATATGACTCTTTATTCATAATTCCGTTAATAAAAACCAATCTTCTAACCCCATTACCTCCCATACAACCCCACACCATAACATGTCCATTACCATGTTTTACAGTTGGCCTTAAATTTTGCGGTTTAAGTTGTTCATTTGGTCTCCGCCACACCATTACACGTCCATCGGACCCAAATACATTATATTTGCTCTCGTCAGCAAAAACAACGTCATTCCACCATGTTTCAGGCTTTTGGGCGTGCTCCCTGGCAAAACTCAAACGAGATTTTCGATTGCGCAAATTGACCAATGGCTTACGACGTGCAACTCGACCATGAAAACCTTTCCTTTTTATAACTCTCCGGATGGTGGATGCGGATACTTTTTTTTGGAACTCATTAAGCACTTCTGTTACTTATTTGGGAGCACTTAAGCGCGGGTCGGCTTTTATTTTCCGTACAATTGAAATTTCCTCCCGTTCGGTCAATTTTTTTGGCTGGCCTATTTGCTTTATAAAGTGTATTCGTCCTTCACTCTTGTATCTTCTGACTATGTCTCCAACTGTATTTGTTTTCATATTTAGAATTTCAGCGATTTCTTTGTATTTTTTACCTTTCTGATAATGAAAAACAACAAGTTTTCGCTGTTCTAAGGAAGTGTTTTTGCCTTTGCGTCCCATTTGCATAATTTGAGGCCGAAAATAATTTTGATTAAAAAAGAAATACGGAATTATGCACTTTTATTGGTTTTTATTCTAACACCACAGAAAAAGTAATATAATAATACTTATTTTGCAAATAACAAAAGAAATAACGGTAAAACCGAATATTTATGACGCCCAACAAACAG